>SMDT01000862.1:0-130387 GCA_005392925.1 Aquilaria sinensis | reverse complement strand
CAAAAGCATGCTCGGGAAACCTGGCACCATCCGAGGGAGGTGCTAGTACTGACCTCTGACTGGGTGAATTCCAGTGCCTCGAACTCGGGATTTAGCCAAGTACCCTAGAGAGCTCCAAAGGTGCAGACAGCCCCCTCGGGGGATTAAACAGATCGCCTTCGGGATAGAAGAACCAGCTACCGCAAGCAAGAGAGAATTTCCCAAAGGCGGAACCTGCGAGCTAGGCAGCGCCCCGAACTGCGAACATAGCTCCCGAAGAATGGTGTTCGTCCCAGAGAACGACCTCGCCCAAAGGACATCGGGAGTACGGCAGGAGCATTTAAGGAGCCTCTGACACATCGCCCACAGACGCACCATGTCACCTCAAACGACGCTCTGACACGCCGACGCCGCCCAGGCCTTGTCACAACCTGTCTCGGACCAAGGCTCGAGGGAGCCTACAAACAGCTACTTGTCCCCTTTGTTTAAAGGTACACAGCAGATCTGACCGAACACGTGTCACGATCTGAATGGGACAGACACTTCTATAAATACCAAAGGGCAGCCCCTTGCAAATGGTTGGTCAGTCAGTTGAGAGGACACGAACAGGCAAGGCCACTAAACCCTTGAGTGCCCTCTTCCCTTCACCTCTTAGAAAACTAACTTGGGCGTCGGAGGCTCCTCCCCGGAAAACCATCCCGGGGACCTCCTAACCTTTCCTTTTGGGCTCTTCAGGTACCACTCCCTGGGAAACCTCCACTCCGGGCGTTCTCCTCCTCAGGAAGTCCCTCCAGAAACCACCATGTCCTCCAGCGAAGATGTCTCCGGACATCATTTGGCGCCGTCTGTGGGAACCCACCCTCAGGTTGCCGTCGTTGAGACTCGGCGTTCTAAGGACAAAGGACTCCCGAAGTCCCCGTCCGCGCCTGAAGTCCAACCGGCTGCTGAGCAAACTCTTCCAGGGACTTCCATGCCCGAGGAAGAACGTCCTCTGGTCATAACCATGAGCTTCCTCCGTGACTTCCAACGCTCTGTTGTGGCTGAGATGACACAACAGATAGATAGAAGATGGCCACAACAAGCTCAAACCCAAAGGTCTCCTTCACCGGTACGCCCTCGGGAAAAGAGCCCCAAAGCAGTCCGCCGCAGTTCGGGGAGTGAAGACCCACGTGAGGAGTCTTCGACAGAAAATATGCCCCTCGGGGCACGCCTCCCAGGGCAAACGGGGCCCAGCCAACCCAAAGTTCGACGCCGAAGGAGCCCTTTGCCCGAGACGAGGTCATCCTCTCCCCGACGACGAAGCCATTCTCCGAAGAGGCGCCGTCAATCTCCTCCACCTGAGGAAGAACCTAGCGCCGCCGCCCTCATGGAGAAAATATTGGCAAGGCTGGACAGAGTCGAGAGGCAGATGGCTCGCAAGCCAGTTTGGGCCAGACTGTCTGAGTCTTTTTGTGGGGATCAGTCTCCTTTCACCCGAGCTGTGGTTGAGGCAGCTATGCCAGGTGACTTCAGGGTACCTCGGCTAGAGACGTACGATGGTCGGACCGACCCACAGGCCCACCTGACGAAGTACAGACGCAGCATGATGATGCACGGTGCGGACGACGCCACCTTGTGCAAGTGCTCCGAGGTCACCCTCTTTGGGCCAGCAACCGCGTGGTACAACTCCTTGGCTCAAGGAATCATCAGAAAATTCTAGGAGTTATCAACAGCCTTCACCCAACAGTTCATCGGGAGTCACCCGACGGCGAAGATGCCCGTTCAAATGTTCGACATAGCGCAAAGAAGCGGAGAGACTATACGCGACTATGTCGAGAGGTTCAACAGAGAGGCTTTAAGTGTTCCAGACTTTCGGCCCGAAATACGCATCCTCGCCATGACAAGAGGCCTTCGGAGGGATTCCCAACTCTTCTACGAATTCTCCAAGGACCCTCCAGACACACTGGGCAAATTCTACTGACGGGCCGAACAGCACATGACGGCCGAAGAACTAAGAATGGGCGGACCCAGGCCCGAGCACACCCGTGGCGAGGGGTCCAGCCAGCAGGCACGCTATCCGACCGACCAGCCACCCCGACCCTGGAGAATGCGAGGAAGGAAACCCCCGAACTTCACAGCGCTGAACACCATGAGGACCAACATCCTCATGACTCTGGAAAGGCAGGGAACACAAGTTCAGAGGCCAAGGGCCATGACCGCTGAAAATAGAAAAAACATGAAGAAGTTCTGCCAATTTCATCGCGATCATGGCCACGACACTGAGGATTGCTTCCAGCTGAAGAAGTATATTGAATCGCTGATAAAACAAGGCCAACTTCGGCGGTACCTACGGTTGCCTTCCCCGAAGGGGAGGAAAGAGGAGGAAGGAAAGGTAGAAGATGAGGACTACGACTCCGACAGGCGGAGAAACCGAAGTCCGAAGAGGCGCCCTCCACCCCCTGCGGGAGTCATACAAACAATCACGACGGGGCTCCCATCCTCGGAAAGAAAAAGGAAGGCCAGGGAAATAGCTGTCATGGACTATCAAAGTCCAGCGAAGAAGCTATCCCGAAAAGATGGTTCCACAGTCGTCTTCCCTCACGACGACCCACTCCTGATCATGGCAAGAATTGGAAACTGGGATGTGATCATGGCAAGAATTGGAAACTGGGATGTCAAAAGGGTATTGCTTGATGACGGATCAAACGCTGACGTCCTATTTTCACAACTGCTGCCGAGCTTAGGCATATCCATCAATGATCTCAGGCCTGTCACTTCACCGACCTTCGGGGTAGGACCTTCCGAGTTACCCGTCCTCGGGTGGATCGACCTTCCATTAATGATGAGAGGGACTTCGGTCAAAGGAGCAGCTGAGTTGTTTGCCTCGACGATGGCGAGGTTCATCGTCATGGATGTCCCCTCATCATACAACGCCATCCTTGGAAGGCAGACGCAGGGAAATCTGCACATTCGCCCTGACGTGAGACATTTGACTGTCACTTTCGCCACCAAGGAAGGAGACGCAGAAATCTTCATAGATCAGGGCGAAGTAAGAAAGGTGTTCGTCAAAGCCCGAAAAGCCCCAGCAAACAATTTCACACAAGCTGTAGAAGAAGGGGCTTCAAAGTCAAAAAATGGCGAGAAAGAAGTTTCTGGCAAGGTGGAAATGGAAGAAGTGGAACTTATCCCAGGACGAAGTACCCAAATAGGAAAAAACTTGTCCGAAGGAGATAAGAAAAAACTTGTATCCTTTCTGGTAATGAATAAAGACCTGTTCGCCTACTCGCCGAAAGACAGGCCGGGGGTAAATCCGCGCGTAATACAACATAGCCTCAAAGTAAGTCCGGAAGCAAAGCCTGTCCGGCAAAAGAAACGAGGCATCTCAGCCCATAAAAATGACTTCGTCAAAACCGAAGTCCAACGTTTATTGGAGGCAGATGTAATCAGGGAGGTCAAGTACCCCGAATGGCTAAGCAATGTGGTGATCGCCACAAAAGAAGGAAGCAACAAACTTCGGATGTGCATCGACTTCAGAAACCTGAACAATGCTTGCCCAAAAGATTCATATCCTCTCCCGCCAATAGATCAACTGGTAGATTCAACTGCCGAATACGGGCTCCTAAGTTTCCTAGACGCCTTCAGCGGCTACCATCAAATAAAGATGGACCCCTAAGACGAAGAAAAAACAGCCTTCATCACCGAGGGGGGGACATACTGTTACACCAGGATGCCTTTCGGGCTCAAAAACGCAGGAGCCACCTACCAGAGGTTGATGAGCAAGGTCTTTAATGACCAAATAGGGAGGAACATGGAAGTGTACGTAGATGACATGATAGTTAAAAGCAAGCTGCCTGTAGACCATGTCACAGACCTAAGGGAAACTTTTCACCAGCTCAGGACCTTCGGAATTCGCCTTAACCCTGAGAAGTGCACCTTCGGGGTAACTTCGGGAAAGTTCCTTGGGTACATGGTATCAGAAAGAGGCATTGATGCTAACCCAGAAAAAATTAAGGCTCTGTTGGAATTCCGAACTCCTGCCACAATAAAAGATGTGCAGAGACTTGCTGGAAGAATAACCTCCCTTAGCAGATTTATTTCCAGATATGGAGACCGGTGCCGAGCATTCTTCAAAGTCCTCACTAAGGCAGCAAAAAGGAAGGACGACCTCGAGAGTAATGATCGTGCTTGGAATGAAGACTGTCAAAAAGCCTGGGAAGAACTCAAAATCTACTTGGCTCGCCTGCCCACTTTGCGACAGCCCCGCGAAAGAGAACCTCTTGTCTTGTACCTCGCCGTCACAGAAAAGCAATAAGCTCAGTCCTTATGAAAGAGGAAAGGGTGAAGCAGTGGCCAGTCTACTATGTGAGCAAGTCCTTGCATGGCACTGAAATCAGATATCCTTTGTTACAGAAAGCTATATATGCCTTGGTCCTGGAAGGAAGAAGGCTACGACCATATTTTCAGGCTCACCCCATCATCGTCCGAAGTAGTTTACCCCTGCGGGACGTCATGAAGAAGGTTGACCATTCGGGAAGGCTCTCCAAATGGTGTATAGAGCTTGGCGAACACGACATCACTTATGAACCTCGGAAAGCCATAAAAGCTCAAGCCTTGGCAGATTTCATTGCCGAGGTCCCCATTACCGAGGACAGCCACCCAAGTCCCGACGAAATGAGCCAGAATGGGCCTTGTACGTTGATGGTGCCTCGGGCGCCGAGCACCAAGGAGCAGGGGTGATCATTAAAGGCCCCGAAGGCCTGGAAGTAATGAAGGCCATTAAGTTCAGCTTCAATGTCACCAACAATATGGCTGAATATGAAGCTCTCATAGCGGGCTTGCGCCTGGCCAGAAAAATTGGTGTCAGAAACTTGAAAGCCCATACGACCAGCTAGTAGTTCGGCAAACAGCAGGGGACTACGGGGCGAAGGATCCAACACTGGAAAAATACCATGAATTAGTAACGAAGCTTGTTCGAGAATTCGACACTGTGCAAATCGAGAGCGTGCCTCACAGACATAACGCTGAGGCAGATGAATTGGCAAAATCAAAAGCATATACTGAGGTGCTAAGCCAGCCGAGCATTACAGTGCTGAGCATAATGACTTCGGGAAGAAGCTGGAAAGACCCAATAAAAACATATCTCGAAACCAATACGCTCCTTGAAGACTCCAGTGAAGCAGCAAAAGTGCGGAGATGCTCCGGTCGTTTCTTTCTAATTGGAGAAGAGCTATATCGGCAGGGATATGCAAATCCGCTACAGAGGTGTGTTGGCGAAGAGGATATTGAAATAATCCTCCAAGAAGTTCACGAAGGCGCTTGTGGTTTGCACATCGGAACCGACGCCCTGGCAGCGGTGATACTTCGCCAAGGATACTTTTGGCCTACCCTGAGGAAAGACGCTAGACGGTTCGTCCAGAAATGTGGTAATTGCCAAAGACAAGCAAAAATCCATAGAACACCCTCGGAGCTGGTGACCTCGGCAAACTATCCCTGGCCCTTCGCCGTTTGGGGCATAGACCTTATCGGGCCGCTCCCGACAGCGCCTGGGGGCGTGAAGTTCTGCTTAGTCGCAGTAGACTATTTCTCTAAATGGGTCGAGGCAGAACCTTTGACGACTATCTCGGCAAGAGAAGTGCGCAAGTTCGTGTGGAAAAACATAGTATGCAGATTCGACATACCGAGGGTACTAGTGGCTGATAACGGATCCCAGTTCATAGACAAAGGGTTCCAAGAGTTTATCAGCAACCTCGGAACAAAGATGCACTTCGCCCCGGTAGCTCACCCCCAAAGCAATGGGCAGGTGGAAGTATCTAACAGGACCATAAAAGATGGACTAAAAAAGAGACTGGGAGAGGCAAAAGGAAAATGGCCAGGAGAACTCCAAAGCGTACTATGGAGTTACCGAACAACGCCCCGAAGGGCTACAGGGGAAACTCCTTTCTCACTCGTCTTCGGTACGGAGGCCATAATCCTAGTAGAGGTAGTGCAACCATCAATACGAGTGCAGGTATTTGATGAAAGTGGAAATGACCTCGGCTTAAGAACCAAGCTCGACCTCGTCGGCGAACATAGAGAAATAGCGGAACTAAGAAGGAAAGCTTTCCAGCAAAGAGTGGCCGCCGCTATAAACTTGCGAGCTAGGCCAAAAGGAATAAAAAAGGGTGATCTCGTTCTCCGAAAGGCGGAATTCGCACCCCGGAGGCCATCACACGGCGTACTTCACGCGAATTGGGAGGGACCTTATCTGGTTCTTGCCAAAGTACGAAGAGGGGTGTACAAGCTCGGTGACGCCGAAGGCGTAGAATTAAAAAACACTTGGCATTCAGATGCCTTGAAAAAGTTCTATGCATAGAATCTTGACGAAAGGGTTTACATTGTACAAAGTTAGAAAAATTTTCTAGCTACACGGGCTTCTGAAAAGAAAGATTCTTGAACAAAAAAAATACTAAAATTCCGCGAAGATGGTCGCCAGAATAAGCATGGGTGCGATTTCCTGAAATCCCCTGAACAAGCATGTTCGGGACAATAGGAAATGTAAAACCTTGCGAGAATTTCTAAATACAAAGGCTCACAGAGAACCGATCTAATCTTCCGAAGTCTCTTGAGCAAACGCGTTCGGGGCAAAAAGGAATGAACAATCTCACAAAAAAGACTTAGCCAAAATTTCTTACAGGAAAGAAAAAAAGTCTTTATTAACAGACAAGATCGGTTTACAAAGAAGAAGGACTAGCAAGAAAGAAAGAGCACAAGGAAAAAGAAATAGAAGGCAGAAGGGGCCTTAGATAAATTAGGGATTCTCGGCGTCCCGGGAGCCACTAGCCCCTGCATCTTTTTCCGCCACCACCCGCGCCGGAAGAGTCTGAGGCAGGTTCAAGTGCTCGAGCTTGGACCAAGTCCACCGAGGTCCCTCAGGAATATTTAGGGCCTCCAGGAAAGAAAGGTCGAGATCTGGAAACCTCAGAAGAACTTGATGACGAACGAGGCAAAACCCGTCTTGAAAACCAACTTTGGTCATCTCGTCGGATTTCCTCTTCTCGACCCCAAGATCATTAAGCTCCCTCTCCAGGTCTTCAACATTTTTCCTTAACGCCTTCACCTTCTTTTTCCTCGACTCATCCTTCCCCTTCTTCGAAGAATCGACCTCGGCTTGAAGTGCGGCTTTCTCGGCCTCCGCCTTCGCCAGAAGAGCCGCAGAATCCGACTTCTCCTTTTGAAGTGCCTCATTAACCGAAGTCAGCTCCGCCACTTTTTCACCGAGGTCGGAAATCTTCTGGGAGGAGTCCTTTATAAGTTCTTCTTTTTCCTTCGCAAACTCCTCCGGAAGGGCAGCAATGTCTGATGCCGAAGCCTGGGCCAGCTGAGTGTTCCAAGCAAGCAGGTCCGCGCACTGGGCCTGGTATTGTTCTATAGTCTTTGAAGCGGTGGCCCGGTACATCCCCTGCCTCGCCACCCGAACTCTGAGGAATCCGGCATATCCCAGCAGCTGCAGAAAAACAGAGGCAGGAATGAGACAAGGCAAAAAAGGAAAGGCAAATACTTAGAAGGAAAGGGAAGGTGAGAAACACACCTGAGCGGCGTGCTCGGAAAGCTTCGCGGCGAGGGAGTCATCATCTGGATGAGCCCCCGCAAGGGCCCTGAAAGAAGCTTCAGTAAGAACCCCCTTTGCAATCTCCTTGGCCATTCGCGGGCAATCTTCGTAGTACATGTCCATGTCCTCCCTAAAAGACCAAAATGGCTCATTCGGAATCTTCCCCTTCGGGATATGGGCATCCCGAAGGGCCCGCTTCCGGGCGTGCTCGGCAACCCAATCCGGAGGAAGAATCTCCTCTGCACGACAAAAGCAGAAAAATTGTCAAACACAAGTAGCTGCCAAAAAATTCAGAAATTGAGTGTCTAAGGCATCAAACCTGGTGGCACTTCGGCAACGTCGTTGCCAGAATCCAGGGCCCCCTCAGAAGAAATCTCTTTCCCTTTCCTCTTGCGGCAGTCTTCGGCAGAGGGGGCTTCCACCAAAACGTCTAGAAGAGCCGCCGAATTAGGGCTTGAAGGAGCGACATCTGCACCGACCTCAGTCGAAGGTGCAGCAACGGTTACCTCGGGCTCCTCGCCCACCTCGTCGGAAATCTCCGGCATAGGAGGGGGCACGGTCTTCTTCGATCGCTTGGCTGCCGGAGGCCCCCCGCTAGCCGCCTTCCGTCTTCGGGAGGCAACCTTCTTTGTTTGTTCACCTTTCTCGGCTTGCCCGATGAAAAGCGATCGGTAATAGGCAGCAGTATCCCTGCCCATCTCTGAAAAAGAGAGAAAACATCAGCGTAAGTCCAAGATGAAATTAAAACAAGGGGACTAGGAGATGACTTACTTTCGAAAAAATCTTCATAAGTAATGTCCTTCTGAAGAAGTTTTACCAGCCAGGAGTCCTTCCCAGCAATGGCAGGAGCCGGCATCTCGAGGTCCGTTTCGTGCTCCTTTACCACCTTCAACTCCCGAAGGACTTCTTCGGTCATCAACTTCCAGTTAATTGGAAAGGGGTAAAGGGGGCGCGGTGGGACCTCGGAATCCCAGTCAGAGACCGCTCGGATGCGCTTGTCAAAGTCCGCAAAAATAGGTGTTAAATCGGGAGTTAACAGTATCTTCGGGTCAACGACATCCATCACGAGCTTTCACTGAGCCCACTTCGTCGGGACGTACGACCAGGCCTCTTCCTTCTTCATAAAGAAGAATTTCTGTTGCCACCCTCGCCAGCTGTCCTTGTTGGCAAAGGTGAACTTGTATTTTTTGCTCCCTAACCCCCGAGGTAGCATGAAATAGAAGCCACCCTTTGGGATCACGAAGAGCTTGTAGTACTACAGAAAAATGACAAAGTGTGGCTCTATGCCGAAGACACGACACATACAAAGAAAAGCATTGAAATAGCAGTACGAGTTCGGCGGAAGTTGGTTTACGGCAATTGGATGGAAATCGCAGAAATCGCAAACCATTTTCGGTGGAGGGTACCGAAGTCCGGCCTTCAGTTGGGCACAGAAAACAGTAACCTTGTCACTATGGTTTGAAAAACTATATTGGCCCGAACGAGGCAACCTCGTAGTGACGTAGGAAGGAAGGAAGAACCTCTTTTTCCATTTTTTAAGTTTTGCAGAAGTAGTGCAGCAGGGGTAAGAAAGAAGGGGTTCCCAGCTTTCGGGAATAGGCATGACTGGCAAAAAACCGAGTTCGGGAAAAGGCAAAAAGCTATTTCGAAGAAAAAATTTGGAAAAACAGAAGAAACTGGAAGCTAAAACCCACCAAACGTTTTGCCAAAATCTGGATTTGAGGACGCCGTCGTGAAATGGTTGCCGGAAAACCACTCTGTCAAAAAGCACCGCCGTGAGAGAGTAGGAAAAACACTACGGCAATTGAGAGACAGGAGAAAGCAAAAGCAAAAGCAAAAGTGGGGTTATGAAGGATTAAGGGTATATATAGACCGAGGAAGGGTAGGCGAATCGACGTCATAAGTGCTGTGTGAAGGCTAATCGTCGCCATAATTGCCCATTTCGCATAAAAAGACACGCCCGCTGTAACCGATGTAACCCTCTCCAATGACGGCGTGCCACGTGTCAGCAACCACGCTAAAAAAGGAACACGCTTCCTGACGAATAGCGCGCCGCTCCAGACTGACACGCCTGGGCACGAGACGAGACGTTTCAGTGACCTACAAAGATTACAGAAAATAGGTTACCTCGGAGACACCAAGAGACAGTCTATGCTACGTCTACAGACAAAAGGTGTATCTTCGGCACAAGTACCATGCATAAAGCCCCGAAGGTACCCTCCGAAAGCTGACAAAAGCCAAAGTCCCTACTTCGGCTTCTAGGGAGGGGGCATGTGATAGCCGAAGGACTATCGCCTCTCCTAGAACGTACCTCCTATCAAAAGCATGCTCGGGAAGCCTGGCACCATCCGAGGGAGGCACTAGTACTGACCTCGGACTAGGCGAATTCCAGTGCCTCGAACTTGGGATTTAGCCTAGTGCCCCGGAGAGCTCCAAAGGTGCAGACAGCCCCCTCGGGGGATCAAACGGATCGCCTTCGGGATAGAAGAACCAGCTACCGCAAGCAAGAGAGGATTTCCCGAAGGCGGAACCTGCGAGCTAGGCAGCGCCCCGAACTGCGAACATAACTTCCGAAAAGTGGTGTTCGTCCCAGAGAACGACCTCACCCAAAGGACATCGGGAGTACGGTAGGAGCATTTAAGGACCCTCTGACACATCGCCCACAGACGCACCATGTCACCTCAAACGATGCTCTGACACGCCGACGCCGCCCAGGCCTTGTCACAACCTGTCTTGGACCAAGGCTCGAGGGAGCCTACAAACAGCTACTTGTCCCCTTTGCACAAAGGTACACAGCAGATCTGACCAAACACCTGTCACGATCTGAACGGGCCAGACACTTCTATAAATACCAAAGAGCAGCCCTTTGCAAACGGTTGGTCATTCGGTTGAGAGGACACGAACAGGCAAGGCCACTAAACCTTGAGTGCTCTCTTTCCTTCACCTCTTAGAAAACTAACTTGGGCGTCGGAGGCTCCTCCCCGGAAAACCATCCCGGGGACCTCCTAACCTTTCCTTTTGGGCTCTTTAGGTACCACTCCCTGGGAAACCTCCACTCCGGGCGTTCTCCTCCTCAGGAAGTCCCTCCAGAAACCGCCATGTCCTCCAGCAAAGATGTCTCCGGACATCACCACACATACAAAGAAAAGCATTGAAATAGCAGTACGAGTTCGGCGGAAATTGGTTTACGGCGATGCGATGGAAATCTCAGAAATCGCAAACCATCTTCGGCGGAGGATACCGAAGTCCGGCCTTCAGTTGGGCATGGAAAACAGTAAGCTCGTCACTACGGTTTGAAAAACTATATTGGTCCGAATGAGGCAACCTCGTAGTGACGTAGGAAGGAAGGAAGAACTTCTTTTTCCATTTTTTAAGTTTTGCAGAAGTAGTGCAGCAGGGGTGAGAAAGAAGGGGTTCCCAGCTTTTGGGAATAGGCATGACTGGCAAAAAACCGAGTTCGGGAAAGGCCAAAAAGCTATTTCGAAGAAAAAATTTGGAAAAACAGAAGAAACTGGAAGCTAAAACCCGCCAAACGTTTTGCCAAAATCCAGATTTGAGGACGCCGTTGTGAAATGATTGCCGGAAAACCACTCTGTCAAAAAGCACCGCCGTGAGAGAGCAGGAAAAACACTGCGGCAGTTGAGAGACAGAAGAGAGCAAAAGCAAAAGCAAAAGGGGGTTATGAAGGATTAAGGGTATAAATAGACCGAGGAAGGGTAGGCGAATCGACGTCATAAGTGCTGTGCGAAGGCGAATCGTCGCCATAATTGCCCATTCTGCATAAAAAGACACGCCCGCTGCAACCGATGTAACCCTCTCCAATGACGACGTGGCACGTGTCAGCAACCACGCCAAATAAGGAACACGCTTTCTGACGAATAGCGCGCCACCCTAGACTGACACGCCTGCTCACGAGACGAGACGTTTCATTGACCTACAAAGATTACAGAAAATAGGTTACCTCGGAGACACCAAGAGACAGTCTGTGTTACGTCTACGGACAGAAGGTGTATCTTCGGCACAGGTACCATGCATAAAGCCCCGAAGGGTACCCTCCGAAAGCTGGCAAAAGCCAAAGTCCCTACTTCGGCTTCTAGGGGGGGGCATGTGATAGCCGAAGGACTATCGCCTCTCCTAGAATGTACCTCCTATCAAAAGCATGCTCGGGAAGCCTGGCACCATCCGAGGGAGGCACTAGTACTGACCTCGGACTAAGCGAATTCCAGTGCCTCGAACTCGGGATTTAGCCTAGTACCCCAGAGAGCTCCAAAGGTGTAGACAGCCCCCTCGAGGGATGAAACGGATCACCTTCGGGATAGAAGAACCAGCTACCGCAAGCAAGAGAGGATTTCCCGAAGGCCTTTCCCGAAGGCGGAACCTGCGAGCTAGGCAGCGCCCCGAACTGCGAACATAACTCCCGAAGAAGGGTGTTCGTCCCAGAGAGTGACCTCGCCCAAAGGACATCGGGAGTACGGCAAGAGCATTTAAGGAGCCTCTGACACATCGCCCACAGACGCACCATGTCACCTCAAACGACGCTCTGACACGCCGACGCCGCCCAGGCCTTGTCACAACCTGTCTCGGACCAAGGCTCGAGGGAGCCTACAAACAGCTACTTGTCCCCTATGTCCGAAGGTACACAGCAGATCTGACCGAACACGTGTCACGATCTGAACGGGCCAGACACTTCTATAAATACCAAAGAGCAGCCCCTTGCAAGGGGTTGGTCAGTCAGTTGAGAGGACACGAACAGGCAAGGCCACTAAACCCTTGAGTGCTCTCTTTCCTTCACCTCTCAGAAAACTAACTTGGGCGTCGGAGGCTCCTCCCCGGAAAAACATCCCGGGGACCTCCTAACCTTTCCTTTTGGGCTCTTCAGGTACCACTCCCTGGGAAACCTCCACTCCGGGCGTTCTCCTCCTCGGGAAGTCCCTCCAGAAACCACCATGTCCTCCAGCGAAGATGTCTCCAGACATCAGGGATAATAGTGATATCCAAATTGCTAAATTTGGGCCTGACTTAACTAAGTCATCACAATTGGATTGGGGCTTAGAGGGATAGAGTTGGGTTTAAGTTCAGTTCATGAGATGTGCTTGGACAAGTGTTGTTCACCCAACTATCTAAGAGTTGCAAGAGATGCAATTGGCAAGGAGTTACCGACCTAAATAACTATAACTTGAGTGAAAAGCCAAAGCTGATTCAGGTTATGGTGAAATATGGATCTTGGCCCACTAGAATAATTTAGTGTCGAAGTGTTCCAAAATAATATCGAGGGTTATTATTTTGAGTAAAATAGTGGGAGTATCATTTAATAAAACTCCTTACTAAATGAATTAAAATGCATGATTGTTACACTGCATATTTACTATTGTAGATTACCATGGCATAAAACACATCGACACTTTCATTGTGATCGATCCTTGAGAAGGAAAAGCTAAACGGGATCAACTTTCTCAAATGGTATCAAAACGTGAGGATAGTTCTCAAGCAAGAGAGAAAGGCTTATGTCCTAGAGCAGCCCATTCCAAATGAGCCCGCTATCAACGCTCTAAGAGCTGAAAGTGACACTCACAAGAAGCATTCTGATGATGCTTTGGATGTTGCTTGCCTCATGCTGATTACCATGAAATCTGAGCTTCAGAAGCAACATGAAAACATAAGGGCGTTCGATATGATCGAACGTCTCAAAATGCTCTTCCTAGAGCAACCTAGGCATGAAAGGTTTGAGACATCTAAGGCATTGTTTTAGTGCAATATGTCTGAGGGAAGTCCTGAGGGTTCTCATGTGCTCAAGACAATTTAGTACATTGAGAATCTTGAGAGTTTGGGATTTGCTCTTCAGAAAGAGTTGGCTATTGATGTAGTCCTGCAATCATTGCCAAAAAGTTGTAATCAGTTCATCATGAACTACAACATGAATGATCTTGACAAGTCCCTCCCTGAATTGCTCAACATGTTGAGAACTGCTGAGCAAAACCTTAAGAAGGCTAAGCCATTATGATGGTTCAAAAGGGCAAGGGAAAGGAGAAGGCCAACATGAAGAAGATTATAGCTAAAGGAAAGTCCAATGCTAATTCTTCTTCAGGAGCACTAAAACTGACTAATGGTATGGCTAAGGAAGGAGAATGCTTCAATTGTAAGCAACCTGGACATTAGAAGTGCAATTGCAAGCTCTATCTTGAAGAACTTGCTATGGAGAAGGGAAGTAAAACTTTCATTTCAGGTATTTTTGTTATAAAGGCTAATTTTTCTACTTCCTCATCTTGGACATTGGATAATGGATGTGGATCTCACATTTGTGCAAATGTGTAGAATCTAAATAGGAGTAGATGATTGGCTCGAGGTGAAGTGGACCTACATGTTGAAAATGGAGCAATAGTTGCTACTTTAGCTGTATGAATGATGCCCTGCAGCATCTTCGTTGGCTGACATTACGAATTCGGAAGGGACTTCCTGGAGGAAAGAACATCTGGAGTGTGAGTTTCCCAGGGGAGAATACCTGAAATGCTAAAAAAAGAGGCTTAGGAGGTCTGCGGAGTGTTTTTTCGGGGAGGAGCCTCCGACGCCCAAGTCAGTGTTCTGAGAAGAGATGGAGAAGGAACACTAGGAGGTTAGCTAGCCTTGCCTGTGTGTGTATTTTCTGAGAGAGGGAGTCCAGTCCTTTGCCAAGTCCTGTTTCCTGGTATTTATAGAGGTGCCCAGCCTGTTAAGATTGTGACACATGTTCGGTCGGATGTGATTCGCATGTCCGGGCGTAGGGGACAGGTAGCCATTTTGTAGGTACCTCGGGTCTGAGACTGAGACAGGTGGTGACAGGACTTGGACGGCGTCAGCGTGTCAGACCGCCGTTCCAGGGGGCGTGTAGCGCCTGCGGGCGACATGTCAGAGGCTCCTTAAATGCTCCTGCCGTACTCCCGAGGTCCCCTTGGTGGGGTCGTCCTTCTGCACGGACGTCCTTCTTTGGCAGATGTTCCATCAGTTCGGGGAGTCCTCTAGCTTGGGGGTTCCGCCTTCAGGCGAATTCTTCTCCTGTTTGGAATAGCTGGACCTTCACCTTCGAAGGCGATCCGCTTGGTCCCCGAGGGAGCTGGTAATGTCCTTGAAGTCCCTGAGGCATTAGCCGAAGTCCCGAGTCCGACACATTTTGACTTTGCTTCTTCCGAGGTCAGTGATAGTGTCTCTTTCGGGTGACATCAAGCTCTCCAGCTACCTTGTTTTCGGCAGGAGGCATGGGGTGAGAGAGGCGATAGTCCTTCGGCTATCACAAGCCCCCCTCCGGAAAGCCGAAGTAGATACTTCAGTTTATCAGTTTTTGAATGGAGTCCTTCAGGGCCCTGGTTGTAACGACTTTGCCAAGGACGGACCTCTTGTCTGAAGACACTGGCTTGTTCGGTCATAGCCTGTCTCTTGGTGTCTTCGAGGTAACCTACCTCTCTTTTTTTGCAGGTCTGCGCCACGTCGCATCTTGTAACCAGACGTATCAGTCTAGAGCGGCGCGCCCAGGTTTAGGGGTGTCAGAAGGCGTGTCCCTCTTTCGGCGCAATGGCTGACACCTGGCAGCTTGTTATTGGCGGGGATTGTGTTGGATGCAGCAGGCGCGCCTTTTCATGCGCTCTGAGCAATTATGGCTACTGTTCGGCTTCGCGGAGTAGTTATGACGCCGGTTCGTCTTCACCTCTCGGCCTATATATACACTCATTTCGTCATGACCTCCTTCTGCTTCTGCTCTTGCTTCTCTCTTGCCTTCTATTTTTCTCCCATTTTTTACGGCGGTGCTATTAAAGGAGTGTTTTCCGGCAACCTTTCACGACGGCGTCTTCGAATCCAGATTTTGGCAAAACATTTGGTGGGTTTTAACTTCCAGAGTCTTTTGCTTTTTAAGCTTTCCCGAAGTCATTTTTGGCTTTTTTTCGAAATCATTTTTCAGCCGACCATGCCTATTCCCGAGAGCTGGCAACCTCTTTTGTCTCACCCTTGCTGCACCACTCCTAAAAAATTAGCAAGATGGAAGACCAAATTCTTTCTTCCCTCGTACGCCATTACAAGGTTGCCACGTTCTGACCAATTCAGCTTTTCGAACCGTGGCGACGAGGTTACCGTTTTCCGAGCCCAACTGAAGGCCGGACTTCGGTATCCTGCTCCGAAGATGATTTGTGACTTTTTCCAATTCCACGGCATTGCCGTAAATCAGCTTCCGCCGAACTCGTACTGCTACTTTAACGCCTTCCTCTGTATGTGCGGCGTTTTCAAAATAGAACCCCACTTTATTCTTTTCATGCAGTACTATAAGCTCTTCGTGGTCCCGAAGGGTGGCTTTTACTTCATGCTACCTCGGGGATTAGGGAGCAAAAAGTATATGTTCACCTTTGCCACCAAGGACAGCCGGCGAAGGTGGCAACAAAAGTTTTTCTTTCTGAAGATGGAGGAGGCCTGGTCGCACGTTCTGACCAAATGGGCTCAGGGAAGGCTGGAGATGGATGTCGTTGATCCGAGGATAATGCTGACTCCTGAGTTGGCACCCATATTCGCGGACTTCGACAGACAGATCCGAGCAGTCTCCTACTGGGATTCCGAGGTCCCTTAGCGCCCCCTTTACCCCTTCCCCATCAATTGGAAGCTGATGACTGAAGAGGTTCTTCGGGAACTAGGGGTGGTGAAGGAGCACAAGACGGACCTCAGGATGCCGGCTCCTGCTATCGCTGGGAAAGACTCTTGGTTGGTGCAATTCTTAGGGAGGAAGTCACTTATGAGTCCTTTTTTTAGAGTAAGTTATCCCAGGATTCTTTTGTTATAGTTTTACCTTGGACTCACACTGATGTTTTCTTTCTTTTTCAGAGATGGGCGACGACTCCGCTGCCTACTACAAGTCCCTCTTCCTCGGTCAAGCCGAGAAGGGCGAGCAGACAAAGAAGGCCGTTTCCCGAAGGCGGAAATCATTTGGGGCTGGGCCATCCGTGGCCAAACGGGCAAAGAAAGACGCGCCTCCTCCTCAGGCAAAAATTCCCGAGGAGGCGTACGAAGAGTCGGATGCTGCTACTGCTGTTCCGCCGGCCGAGGTTGCCACTGCCGCCCCTTCTCAGAGTCCCTCTTCCTCGGTGGCTCTTCTGGACGCCTTGGTGGAAGTCCCTTCTGCCGAGGAGCGCCGTAAGAGTAAAGGTAAGGAGATTCCTACCGAGGAGGTCCGGGACTCCGATGATGACGTCGCGGAGGTGCCGCCAGGTTCATTTTTCTTAGACAAGTTGTGGTACCTTTATTTTTGAACTTTAAGGGTTACTTGTCTTAACAAATTTCTTGCTTTGCCATGCAGAGGAGGTACCATCCCCGGGCTGGATGGTCGAGCACGCCCGGAAACGGGCCCTTCGGGATTCCCATATCCCGAAGGGGAAGATCCCGAGGGAGCCTTTCTGGTCGTTTACGGAGGACATGAACTTGTACTCCGGCGACTGCCAGCAAATGGCCAACCAAATTTCGAAGGGGATCCTCACCGAGGCCTCCTTCAAGGCCATTTCCGAGGCGTGCCCGGATGATGAGTCCCTTGCTGCAAGGGTTTCCGAGCACGCTACCCAGGTATACTTTACGCCTTTGCTTTTTTCTTTTGATTTTTTCTAAGTACTTGGCTCATTTTTTGCTTTTCTGACTTTGTTCTTACTTCTTTGCAGCTGTTGGGGTACACCGGCCTCCTCAGAGTTCGGGCAGCGAAGCAAGCGGCCTTCCGAGTCTCGGCCTTAGATTGCATGGAAAAATCTAAGGCCATGTGCTCTGACTTGGTTGCCAAGAACAGGGAGATGGCTCTGGCTACGAAGAAGGAGGTTGCTGCCGTTCGGGAGGAGTTTTTGAAGGAAAAAGAAGAACTTTTGAAGGACTCCTCCCAGAAGATTTCTGACCTCGGCTCTAAGGTGGCGGAGCTGACTTCGGCAAATGAAGCCTATCAAAAGGAGAAGTCAGAGTCGGAGGCTCTCCTGGCGAAGGCGCTTGCTGAGAAGGCCGAGCTCCAGGCCAAGGTCGAGTCTTTGAAGAAGGAGCCGAAGAAGAAGAAGACGAAGGCACTGAAGAAGGAGATCGCAGATCTGGAGAAGGAACTTGACGCCTTAGGGGTCGAGAAGGATAAAGCCGACGAAATGACAAAGGTCGGTTTTCAAGACGGCTTTTGTCTCGCTCGGCATCAAGTCCTTCAGAGGTTCCCAGATCTGGACCTCTCTTTTTTGGAGGCCCTAAACATCCCCGAGGGGCCTCGGTGGTCTTGGTCCAAGATCGAGCACCTCAAACTGCCCTTCCCTCTTCCGGTGTCGAAGGCGGTGGACAAGGACGCAGGAGCTGGTGGTTCCCGGGATCCCGAGATTCCTTAAGTTGTTTTAGGGTCTTTTGCCTTCTTTTTCTCCTTTTTTGTACTTCTTCTTTTGGAGAGCCTCCTTCTTTGTAAGCAGATCCTTTGTTAATAAAGACTCTTTCTTTCTTTTGAAAAAATTTGGCTAAGTCTTTTGCAAGTTTTTTCCATTGTCCCGAACACGTTCGCTCAAGAGACTTCGGAAAATCATACCTACGTCGATCACCCTCGCGAAATTCTAACTTGTAAAATTCATGTTTAAGAATTTAGGCTAAGTCTTTTGTACTTAGAAATTTTTTCTAACTTGTACAATACAACTTTTCCACCAAAATCCTAAGCATAGAATTTTTTCAAGGCATCCGAATGCCATGTATTTTTTAATTCTATGCCTTCGGTGTTGCCTAGCTTGTAAACTCCTTTTCGTACTTAGGCCAGTACCAGGTAAGGACCTTCCTAATTTTCACGAAGTACCCCATGGGATGGCCTCCGGGGTCCAAATTCAGCCTTTCGGAGAACGAGGTCTCCTTCCTTTATTCCCTTTGGCCTGGCTCGCAAATTTATAGCCGCAGCCACTTTTTGCTGAAAAGCTTTTCTTCTCAGCTCGGCTATTTCTCTATGTTCACCAACGAGGTCAAGCTTGGTTCTCAAGCCGAGGTCATTTACCCTTTCATCAAACACTTGCACTCACACTGATGGCTGTACTACCTCGATTGGGATGATAGCCTCCGTACCGAAAACAAGTGAAAAAGGTGTCTCCCCTATGGCTCTTCGGGGCGTTGTTCGGTAGCTCCATAACACACTTGGGAGCTCTCCTGGCCATTTCCCTTTTGCTTCCCCCAGCCTCTTTTTCAGACCATCTTTTATGGTCTCGTTAGATACTTCTACTTGCCCATTGCTTTGGGGGTGAGCTACTGGGGCGAAGTGCATCTTTATTCCGAGGTTGTTGATAAATTCTTGGAATCCTTTGTCTATAAACTGGGACCCATTGTCGGCTACTAGTACCTTCGGTATGCCAAATCTGCATACAATGTTCTTCCATACGAACTTCTGCACATCTTTTGCCGAGATAGTCACCAACGGTTCTGCCTCGACCCATTTAGAGAAATAGTCTACTGCGACTACGCAGAACTTTACGCCTCCAGGCGCTGTCGGGAGTGGCCCAATGAGGTCTATGCCCCAAACTGCGAAGGGCCAGGGGTAGTCAGCCGAAGTTACCAATTCCGAGGGTGTTCTTTGGATATTCGAGTGTCTTTGGCAATTACCACACTTCTGGACGAACTGCCTAGCGTCCTTTCTTAGGGTAGGCCAAAAGTATCCTTGGCGAAGGATCACTGCTGCTAGAGCGTCAGTTCCAATGTGCGAACCACAAGCGCCTTCGTGAACTTCTTCGAGGATCATTTCAGTATCCTCTTCGCCAACACACCTCTGCAGTGGATTTGCATACCCCTGTCGATATAACTCTTCTCCAATCAGGAAGAAACGACCGGAGCGTCTTCGCACTTTTGCTGCTTCGCTGGGGTCTTCGGGGAGCGCACTGGTTGCGAGATATCTTTTTATCGGATCTTTCCAGCCTTTTCCCGAAGTTACTATACTCAGCACTGCGATGCTTGGGTGGTTTAGCACCTCGGTGCATGTTTTCGATTTTTCCAAGCAATCTGCCTCGGCATTATCCCGACGAGGCACATTTTCGATTCGTACGGCGTCGAACTCTCGGATAAGCTTTGCTACCAGTTCATGGTATTTTGCCAAGGTTGGGTCCTTCGCCCCATAGTCCCCTGCTGTTTGCCGAACTACCAGCTGGGAATCGCTGTGGGCTTTCAAGTTTCTTACACCAATTTTTCTGGCTAGTCGTAACCCTGCTATGAGAGCTTCGTACTCAGCCATATTGTTGGTGACGTTAAAGCTGAACTTGATGGCCTTCATTACTTCTAGACCTTCGGGACCTCTGATAATTACCCCAGCTCCCTGGTGTTCGGACCCTGAGGCTCCGTCTACATACAAAGTCCATTCTGGCTCACCTTCGCCAGGATCCGAATGGCTATCCTCGGTGATGGGTACTTCGGCAATGAAGTCTGCCAGGGCTTGAGCTTTTATGGCTTTCCGAGGTTCATAGGTAATGTCGTGTTCGCCAAGCTCTATGCACCATTTGGAAAGCCTTCCCGAGTGATCAACTTTCTTCATGACGTCCCGTAGAGGTAGACTACTTCGGACAATGATAGGGTGAGCCTGGAAATATGGTCGTAGCCTTCTTCCTGCCAGTACCAAGGCATATATAGCTTTTTGTAGCAATGGATACCTGACTTCGGCACCGTGCAGGGACTTGCTTACATAATAAACCGGCCATTGCTTCGGCCCTTCCTCTTTCACAAGGACCGAGCTCACTGCTTTTTCTGTGACGGCGAGGTATAATACGAGGGGCTCTCCCTCGCGAGGTTGTCGCAGAGTGGGCAGACGGGTTAAGTAGATTTTGAGTTCTTCCCAGGCCTTTTGGCAATCCTCATTCCAAGGATGATCATCACTTCCGAGGTTGCCCTCCTTTTTTGCCGCCTTAGTGAGGACCTTAAAGAATGCTCGACACCGGTCTCCATACCTGGAAATAAACCTGCTAAGAGAGGTTATCCTTCCGGCGAGTCTCTGCACGTCTTTTATTGTGACCGGAGTTCGGAACTCGAGCAAAGCCTTAATTTTTTCTGGGTTAGCATCAATGCCTCTTTCTGATACCATGTATCCAAGAAACTTTCCCGAGGTTACTCCGAAGATGCACTTTTCGGGGTTAAGGCGGATCCCGAAGACTCTGAGCTGGTGGAAAGTTTCCTTTAGATCTGCGACGTGGTCGTTAGGCAGTTTGCTCTTGACTATCATGTCATCGACATAAACTTCCATGTTCCTCCCCATTTGGTCATTAAAGACCTTGCTCATCAACCTCTGGTACGTAGCTCCTGCATTTTTGAGCCCGAAAGGCATTCTGATGTAACAATACGTCCCACCTTCGGTGATGAAGGCGGTCTTCTCCTCGTCTTCAGGGTCCATCCTTATTTGATGATACCCACTGAAGGCGTCTAGGAAACTTAGGAGCCCGTATTCGGCAGTTGAGTCTACCAATTGGTCTATTGGTGGGAGAGGGTATGAATCTTTTGGGCAAGCATCGTTCAAGTTTCTGAAGTCGATGCACAATCGGAGCTTACTGCTCCCTTCTTTTGTGGCAATAACCACATTGCTTAACCATTCGGGGTACTTGACCTCCCTGATTACACCAGCGTCCAATAAGCGCTGGACTTCGGTTTTGACAAAGTTATTTTTATGGACTGAGATGCCCCGTTTCTTTTGCCGGACAGGTTTTGCTTCCGGACTTACTTTAAGGCTATGCTGTATTACGCGAGGGTCTACCCCCGGCATATCTTTCGGCGAGTAGGCAAACAAGTCTTTATTCATCAGTAGAAAGGATACAAGTTTTTTCTTGTCACCTTCGGCCAAGTTTTTTCCTATTCGGGTACTTCGGCCTGGGACGAGTTCTACTTCCTCCATTTCTACCTTCGCGGAATCTTCTGCCCCGCCCTTTTTCGGTTTTCCACCTGGCAAAGCCTCTGCCTCTACAGTTTGTGCGAAGTTGTTTGCTGGAGCTTTTCGTGCCTTGACGAACACTTTCCTTACTTCGCCCTGATCAATGAAAATTTCTGCGTCTCCATCCTTGGTGGCGAAAGTGACAGTTAAGTATCTTACATCAGGGCGAATGTGCAGATTTCCCTGTGTTTGTCTTCCAAGGATGGCGTTGTATGACGAAGGAACATCCATGACAATAAACCTTGTCATTGTGGAGGCGAATAATTCAGCTGTCCCGTCTACCGAAGTCCCTTTCACCATTAGGGGAAGATCAATCCATCCGAGGACGGGCAGTTCGGATGGTCCTACCCCGAAAGTAGGCGAAGTGACGGGCTTGAGATCGCTGTTGGATATGCCCAAGTTCGGTAGCAAATGTGAAAAGAGGACGTCAGCGTTTGATCCGTCGTCAAGCAACACTCTCTTGACGTCCCAGTTTCCTATCCTCACCATGACCAGAAGCGGATCGTCATGGGGAAAGATGACAGTGGTACCATCCTTGCGGGCCAGCTTCTTCGTCGGACTCTGATATTCCATTACTGATATTTCTCTGGCCTTCCTCTTTCTTTCCGAGGATGGAAGTCCTGTCGTAATTGTTTGTATTATTCCCGCCGGAGGTGGAGGACGCCTCTTCGGACTTCGGTTCCTCCGTCTGTCGGAATCGTAGTCCTCGTCGTCCGGCTTTCCTTCTTCCTCCTTCCTCCCTTTCGGGGAAGGCACTCGCAGATATCGCCGAAGTTGGCCTTGTTTTATCAGCGACTCTATGTACTTTTTCAATTGGAAGCAGTCTTCGGTGTCGTGGCCGTGGTCGCGGTGAAATTGGCAGAACTTCTTCATGTTCTTTTTGTTATCAGCGGTCATGGCCCTTGGCCGCTGAACCTGGGTCCCCTGTCTCTCCATCGTCATGAGGATGTTGGTCCTTGTGGTGTTCAGGGGTGTAAAGGTTGGAGGTTTCCTTCCTCTGTTTCTCCGAGGTCGTCCTGCCTGGTCGGTTGGATACCGTATTTGCTGGCTGGACCCTTCGGCGCGGGTGTGATCGGACTTCGGTCCACCCATCCTCAGTTCTTCGGCTGTCATGTGCTGCTCGGCCCTTCGGTAGAATTCGCCAATCGTGTCCGGAGGGTCCTTGGAGAATTCGTAGAATAGTTGTGAGTCCCTCCGAAGGCCCCGTGTCATAGCGAGGATGCGTATTTCGGGGCGAAAGTCTGGGACACTTAAGGCTTCTCTGTTAAACCTTTCGACATAGTCACGGATGGTCTCTCCGTTCTTCTGCGCTATGTCGAACATCTGGACAGGCATCTTCGCCGTTGGCCGACTTCCAATGAATTGCTGTGTAAAGGCCGTAGATAACTCCTGGAATTCCCTGATGGTTCCTGGAGCCAACGAATTGTACCACGCTGTTGCTGGTCCTGTGAGGGTCACCTCAAAGCATTTGCACAAGGTAGCATCATCAGCACCGTGCATCATCATGCTGCATTTGTACTTGGTTAGATGAGCCTGTGGATCAGTTCGGCCATCATAAGTTTCCAGCCGAGGGACCCGGAAGTCACCTGGCATGGCTGCCTCAACCACTGCTCGGGTGAACGGCGACTCATCCCCACAGAAAGTTTCAGACAGCCTAGCCCAGACCGGCTTGCGAGCTACCTGTTTTTCTACTCTCTCCAACCTTGCCAATATCTTCTCCATAAGGAGTGTAGCACTAGGCTCTTCCTCCTGGTGCTTGTAGGCTTCTGGGAAGGGAGACTGGCGGCGCCTCTTCGGGGAGTGACTTCGGCGCCGAGGAGATGGGGACTTCGCCTCAGGTGATGAGCTCCTTTGGCGTGGAATTTTAGGTCGCTTGGACCCCGTTTGTCCCGTAGGTCGGGCCCCGAGTGGCATGTTTTCCGTCGAGGACTCCTCTCGTGGATCCCCGCTTCCCGAACTGCGATAGGTTGGTTTAGGGCTTTTTTCCCGAGGACGTGCTGGCGAGGGAGGCCTTTGGACCTGAGTTGGTTGTGGCCACCTTCGGTCTATTTGCTGTGTCATTTCAGCCACAACAGAGCGCTGAAAGTCGCGCAAAAAACTCATAGTTATGACTAGTGGACGCTCTTCCTCAGGCGAGGAAGTCCCTGGAAGGGTTTGCTCGGTAGCCAGTTGAGCCTCAGGTGCGGACGAGGACTTAGGAAGTCCCTTGTCCTTTGAACGCCGAGTTTCAACGACGGCGACCTGAGAGTGAGTTCCCACAGACGGCGCCAAATGATGCCCAGCAGCATCTTCGTCGGGTGACATTATGACTTCGGGAGGGACTTCCTGAGAGGGAGAACGTCTGGTGCAAAGGTTTCCCAGAGGAGCGTGCCTGAAATGCTCAGAAAAGAGGGTTAGGAGGTCCCCGGAGTGTTTTTCCGGGGAGGAGCCTCCGACGCCCAAGTCAGGGTCCTGAGAGGAGATAGAGGAGGAACACTAGGAGGTTAGATGGCCTTGCCTGTGTGTGTTTTTTCAGGGAGAGAGGGTCCGATCCCTTGCCAGGTCCTGTTTCCTGGTATTTATAGGAGTGCCCAGCCCGTTCAGATTACGACACGTGTTCGGCCGGATGTTTTCTGTACCTTCGGGCATAGGGGACAAGTAGCCGTTTATAGGCTCTTTGAGTCTTGGACTGAGACAGGTTGTGACAAGACTTGAACGGCGTCGGCGCGTCAGACCGCCGTTTGAGGCGGCGTGTAGCGCCTGTGGGCGACATGTCAGAGGCTCCTTAAATGCTCATGTCGTACTCCCGAGGTCCTTCGGGCGAGACCGTCCTTTGGTACGGATGCCCTTCTTCGGGAATCATGCCCATAGTTCGGGGATTTCCCGGATTCGGGGGTTCCGCCTTCGGGGAGAGTCTTTCCTGTCTGCAATAGCTGGTCTTTTATCCCCGAAGGCGATCCGTTCGGTCCCCCGAGGGAGCCGGCAACATCTCTGAAATTTCTGACGTTCTGGCCGAAATCGTGAGTTCGAGGCGTTTGGCTTCGCTTCTTCCGAGGTCAGTGTTAGCGCCTCCTTCGGATGACGCCAGGTTTCCCGACCACGCTTTTGGCAGGAAGTGTGTGGTGAGAGAGGCGATAGCCCTTCGGCTATCAAGTACTTATTGCCTTAATTTTTAACTTTAACACAGTTTAGGATAAATATCACAAAAAAAAAAATAGATTAGGTGTTTAATAATTGAAACTATTGCAACTATAGGTATTAAATTCCAAATTAATATTGTAATTTACACTGAAAACATTATGTTGGGTTTCAGGAGCCAAACAGCGTATTGGAATTTAACCGAAACCCTTCAGGATGCAAGTGAAATGGGGTAAACTGGGCGTTCAAAAATTTTCATACCTAATTTTCGGTTGAGAACTCTCACCCAACTATAGAGTCGAATCACAAAACCTGAACAGTTGACGTGTTCAAGCTCTCTATGGTATCCACACGAGCCTCTCGAGATCACCACACTTCCACCACGTCTCGGCAGATGCATTTCTCTTGCACTCACAGTGGTAACTTACGTCCTCTAAGGAATTGCAAGAGAAGAGTGCGGCTGTCCTTTTGGGAGGCCAGGGCAAGAAGGCTGCGAATTTCTCACTAAAAGTTGTATTTATAGTGAGACTCAACTTCCAGGCCTAATGGGTTTCAAATCCCTAATCCAATTAGGCTTTAATTTCGGGCTTAATAATGGCTCAACTATTAGGCCCATTATTAATACGAAATTATTGTGAAACCATAACCCAAATAATTAGCCCATGCACTCTAATGATCCAAATAGCTCTATGTGTGCGACCCAATAGGCTCCTACCACATTGGCAATGATCATAAATCACATTTATGATCATAAGCAATGAATAGTGTCTAGCAACACATCATTGCTACTCAAGTGACAAGATTGTCGGTGATTCGACTAAACCTTTATGATCATCATCGATATATGCCATTGTCCCTTTGTCCAAGATATCAAGACTAAGCACGAGACATGGAATGTGTCACTCTCGTATAGCCCAATCTTTGGTTTCTTGATTACTGAGTAGACCAACTTAAACTGATGACATTGATATCGTATATCAACTCATCCGAGCATGGCCATGCATTTTTCTAAGTCTTACTCTATCAAGAGGCCCGAAGATATGACTCCCGTTACATAGGAGGGACAAATCCCATCTTGATCATACAAATCCCTCCACATGATATGTGGCATACCCAATGACCTCCTTCAAGTTCACTCAGTTATGAGCAATAAAGGAAAGTATCAAAGTATGTGACTCACATGTAGGGAACCTTGATGATCTTAGGTCGAAGGACTACATATACCATGATCACTATGAGAATCACTTATGACACTCATATAACGATCCATGTAGTGTTCTCATGGTGGGTCTGTCCAGTACACAAGTTCTCTAACTTGTACCCATATGTAGACTACATATCTCATATTAGTCTCCACATATGCTAGTCGTTATGTATTATTGCAACCCGCTCCACAATAATACTAGACCAAGGACGTTGAAGAATATCATTATTCTAGGGTTACAATTATATTTGTTAAGTTACGCAGAAACAAAACAACAAACATAATTGCTGGATTAATGCCTTAATAAAATATCATGACTCAATGTGCAAAAATACAATCATCTCATGATTGACTTTTGGGCACAACACTAACAGGATTGGGCGAGATGGAGTTTGGGCAAGTGAAGCTGTTGAAATTGAAATGAAACGTTGGCTATGCGTCACCAACGTTTACAACGTTCAGTCAATTTTTCACCAGATGGCGACACATCGCCACCATTTCAACCCAGTTGGTGATGCATCGCCAACGTCTGCTCTGTTTCACCAACTCTCACAATTTTGATGGTCCCCCACACTTCCTACCTGATGACCTATCCTTGCAAGAGGGATTTTTATCCTTTTAGGGGTTTGGAAGAAGTATAAAAAGGAGAAGTGACCTGGGGTATAAATAGAAGGAGGAATGAAGAGCTCCAACACTACCTACCTTGGCATCATCTTCTTCTCATCACTTCTTGGGATTTCCACCACTGGAGGAGGCTTGAAGCTTGGAAAATGAGACTAGAGTCAAAGAGGCTTAGACTTATAGGGTCCATCTTGGGTTTCTTCTTTTTCTTTTCTCTTTTTGTTGGATTTTTATGGTTAGTTTATTTATGGGTTTATTGCTGAACAACATGATGGATTGTGAGTAGGTTGTTACATCTCTCTAAGAGAACACTTCTTTTCCTTGCTATTCAGTGGATTTCTGTTTACTTTTTATCAATGTGGATCACTTGTGTTGCCTCTTCTTGTGCTAAATGTTATGTGTGAAATGCCACCACACATAACTCACCAATCCCACTTAGTTCTTGAGAGAGGAACAAAAATGGGATGGAAAAGAGGAATAGGGCATAATGGGTCTCTTAGATTAAAGGTAATCTAGGAATTCATTAGGTGTTTAAAAGTGGGTTAAGGCTTTATCCATCTTAGGTTAAAACATGTGCTTGGGTATTGCCAAGTTTAATCATGGGTGAGCAAAAACTTGTCTTGAGAAATGGGTTTTTGAACTTTGAACATCATCACCACACAAGGGGAGGCCAACTTAGGGCTTCAATTATCTTGGATAGCAAGGAAAATGAGTAGAATCCTAGGGGGATGGCTTTCCCATTTTTAGCCTCTCTTACAAGTTTATTTTAGTACCTAGTGTATCTTTTTAGCTTATCATCTTTTAGTGCTTTCGTAATTAGCAACTTCATTCTCTTTATTTCAATAATTTTCCGTGGTTGATTAAGTAGCTTGAGTAGTTAAATTTCAATTCTTGGTAAAAATCTCTCTATCTCATAGGACGATACCAATATTTGTCTTTTAGTACATGATGACTCCGTACACTTGCGGGTAAATGAAGGTTATAAATGAAATGCTGTTGGTGTTACAACAGCCCTTACGATGCCATTGGTTCTTTACATCCCACCATTGTCATAGGAATCGTGAACCCATTTCCTCATATGCGAGCCTTCAGGACAATGGTGATGGTAGATCGGATGCGACAATCGAACTCGACAGATTAGGCACAAGAAGGTTAGCAATTGGGTGCATGGGGTTGGGTTTGGGTCAGGTCATTCAAGTTCGAGTTTAGTTAGGTTAGCATCAATTCTAGTTCAGGTCGGGTTATTTGGGTTCGAGTTGATTTCAAGTTAAGTAGATTTCAGGTTCGGGTTGGGTTCGTCTTGAATTCAAGTCAAGTCAATTTCAGTCTCGGATAACTTCAAGTCAGATTATTTGGGTTTTGGGTCAGATTCGAGTTGGTATTCGGGTCTAATCGGGTTACTAGTGCATAAGTTGGAATAACTTGATTAATTCAATTTTTTATTCAGATTTTGATAAAATTTAAATTAAAGAAGTTGCTTTTTGATGCAAATATTTGAAAAGTGTAGAGACCCATGTTGCAATTTTTATGAGTGATTAAAGTGAAAATTTCAAAATTTAGGTACCTCACAACTAAAAAATTGCTAAGCAAAAAAAAAAATCTAAAAAATTTAATTTAGCTAGATATAAATATATTAATACACAATTTTTTAATAAAAATACCTTATTTAAAACTTTGCAAATTCAATTCATTAAACTATAAACTCGGTCATTTTAGAACTTAGGCTGAAATACACATATGGTTATCCAACCTGGCAAACTTGAGCGGGTTAGTCCTTTTTGTTTGACTCACTGCGAGTTAGTCCTCGAACTTTCTAGATTAAGCGTGTTAGTCCGTCAACTTTGCTAAACTAAATGAGTCAATCTTATGTCTAATGGTCTGTGACTTATGCCGTCATCCCTCTCTCATCTCTCCTCACCATCATCCCTCCTCTCTCATCTCTCCTTTCTCCTCCATCTCTCTCCTCCCCCGTCACCTGCTCCCCTCATCCCTCCTTATTTGTCTGTTTTCCCCATCCCTCATCTCTCATTTCTCCCCTCTCCTTGCCCTCTCTCATCCCTTGTCAGCCGCCCGCTTCCCCCATCCCTCCTTGTCCACCACTCTTGCCTGCCCTTCTTGTTTGCAGTTCTTTTCCACCTAGCCGTCATCACACGCAATGCTTACCATCTCCTTGCTCTTCTTGCTTGCCCGACCATCATCTCTCCCGGTGCTTATCATCCTCCTCGCTTTCCTCGTCTCATCAAGCTGTTGGGAGTAGACTAGTAAAACCGTTCCAGATTTAACACTGATAGAGCTAGATTCGATAGAGATGGGGCAAACTCGATGGAGATGGCCGATAGGTAGTAGTAAGGGGAAGAGAGATGGCGACGGTGTTGAACAAGGAAGTCGAAGGAAAATGGAGATGTTGTAAATGCCCTACACCACATGAGCAAAAATTTAACAACCATACATTTATTTTGGACTAACTTACTAACTTTTTCAAAATTGAGGGACTAACTTGTACTGAGTCAAAGTTAAAGAACTAACTCGTTAGAGTTGGAAAAGTTAAGGGATCATATGCACATTTTTGGCCTAGAACTTAAGAAGTTTGTAGGATCAGATGCATTTAAATTATGTTGTCACTTCGAGTCATAATTTTTTAGGAATTTAGAATAATTATTTAGGGTCAAAATAGGAATTAATTTAATTTAGGTACTAATTTGGAGCCCTAAAGATTGTTTGAGGTCAGTGTAGGCAAAATGGAAGAGTTTGGGTGTGAATTGAAGGTTTTTAGAAAGTTTTAGGCAAAATTGAAAATTTTGAAACAAATCTGTAAACTCTTGAAAGTTTGAGGTAAATCTGGCAGTTTTATGAGGCAAAATTTGATGATCTCATAAAGTCATAGGCTAATTGAATAAATCCCAGAAATCGAGTCTTATTGGGTTTAGACTCAAGTCTTTTCAGAATTGGGTCAGGTCAGTCTCATGTTTAGGTCATTTTCGGGTTCAGTCTGATTTGGGTTCGAGTTATTTCAGGTTCGGCTATTTCGGATTTGGGTCATTTGGGTTTTGGGCTTTTTTAGGTTTCAGTTTAATTGGGTTTGCGTCCAGGTCAGGGTTAAGTACAATTGGGTTCGTGTCATTAACTTTTATAGTCAAATTGGGTCAAGTCGGGTTTGAGATCAGGTGGGTCGGTTCATGTTTTTAGATCGGGTCAAATTTTGCCATCCTTACGCGAGACAATGGTGATGACATGTAAGAGATCAAACAAGAAGGAAGCGAGAGGAAATAGGTTCATGATTAGACAACAAGAAAAAGATTCGAACACGACAAACTATCCGATCAGACACGAAGGAGATGTGCCGAATCACTGACGAAAAGTGCCACCTCTCTATTCATGACAACAACGATGTGGAACTTTGAAACGAGTTTGGTCCAGATGCGAACTTGGCAACAGCAGATCAGGGCGAGGCGTATGATTGGCATGAAGATGGTAATAAAGGCGAGGCGATGGGTGAGATCGGGCAACGAAGGCGAGATCGAGGCAATGGAGGTAACGAAGACGAGGCTACAGATCTAGGTGATGGCATGAGATCGGGGTAACAGCTGACGGTGGCTACTGGAGGTGGTTAGGTTAAGTAGCAAATGGGGAAAAGGGGAGGGGAAAAGGTAGAAAGAGGGATATAATTGGAAAAAAGTATGCATTTTCATCATTTCTTGAACTTTGCACTAAATACAAATGGAGCCAAAAACCTGAAATAGAGGAACTATTTTCTTTCATTTTTTCACATTTTTCATGCAAGCAATTTTAGCTGTTAGTGGCAAAACTACTTCCAACAAGCAACGTTTGTGGCAATTTATCATTAAAAGAATATTGGTGACAAAAGTGGCAATTTTGCCCTTTCTCCCGTTTTTCTAAAATTATCTACATGTAATCAATAAATTATCTCAATAAATTAAGATTTAGAAAAAGACTGTTAAGAAAATATTGGACAACCACTTATCAAACTTACAGTATATGGACCGGAAAGAGGAAAAAGATGAACATCAAAACAAACAATAATAATACTAATAATAAAAGAAACAGAACATAAATAAGATGATACTTACAAGCGTAGGTAAAAAAGAAGGGGGGGGGGGGGGACAAACCTAGCTAGACTCCTAGGCTAAAAATTTTTGGCCTAGGCTCTTAATTTGGAAAAAGAAAAATTAGACATGCTTAATAGTTAAACTAAGGGTTTTAGGATGGAAAGTGGATCACCTTTGATCGTTTGGGCTTGGGAACTGATAACTTGATAATAATTATGTCCAATTCGGGTTTTTGACTATAAACACAAATACTTTTATCTAATAAGTAAAGATTAATGTTCTGAATACCATAAAAAAAAAAGTAAAGATTGATCTCTTTGATATTGTAGGAGGACTTTTCTCTACTCTTTTTCTAATTATTATGAAAATTAAGGATGATTCTTATCATGAATCAATTTGTTTCTTTTCCTTTTTTTGTCGCCAATTTATAAGTTGCCACCTTTTCCTCCAGCAGTCACCATAATCATCATCACAATTCTGATTGCATTTTTTTTGGGTCCAAGGGAATGCTTCGACCAAGTTTGGTACTTTTCTCTTCGGAAAGTGGAGGGTTGTCTTGTCGCTACACATGCACGCACATGCGGCACATGAAGGCGCATTGTTTGTTTATTGTGTTTTTTTAATTTTCAAACCAACTTCTCGTGCTTTGATGGTTTGAAAAATTCATTTCGCATTAATAAATTATTTTATTTGTCGACAACCAATATTTATAAATTTATATTAACGAATGCTAGATAAAAATCATCTAATCAACTAAGAGCATGGGAGACCCATGATGTTTTTCCTTAAATCTTCTAGTAATAACAATTGCAAGTTGTAATAACATTTATGGTACTGTATTCTTTTTGTTACTCGTTTATATCATGTCTGTGCTATACGATTATTGATGACTTTTGGTGGTTCGTATTCTATAGTTAAATGAAACGTAAAATTCATTTGTGTCCCTAAATTTTTTGTATATTCTTAAATGGGTTTGTAATATTCATTTTATCCTTTTAAAGTTCATAACAATCCTATTTTTATCCCAAAAATGATCCTTTCGTCAATCTTACAGTTCAAAATTAATAGAATCTTAAGAAAAATGCCAACTTAGATTACTAAATTTTCTTCCTCCCACTCAAAGCATTATCAAGACTTTAAATTTAACATTTTTTTTCTCTCTCGTCCATTCAACTTCCTAGAAGAAAAAAATCTATTCCATACATCGCCATTACCTACTCCTCCCTAGGTTTTCACCAGCCTTCCCTACACCCATTATAGATTCTGACTCTCCATCACCAATGAAATCGTCGTTTCCACCGACCTACGTCACTGCTAGGCATGTCCCACCAGAGCACAACCTCCTTATTCCTTGTCTTCCTAGCATCCTCCTCTACAACCAGTGGCACAAGTTCCACGATGATTGGAGGATCTGGTTGTTGGGGTAGATTTAGATAGGATCAAGCAAATGGCGGACCTTATGGTGGTGGCAAGAAAAGGTTCCATTCAAGAGCGTGGAGGCAATAGCAAAGCTTTCATTCCAGTTCGTGGCGGCGAATGGGGATGAAAGCCCAAAGGACATGGCTTTCAGTGTCTAACAAGAAAGCCTTCTTAGATTTATGGAATTGGCAGTGGCCGCCAATGGACTCTTCTGGCCGGTAGTACTGGCGGGTGTCAGACTCGATCCTTACAACATAGGAGTGTTTGGTGGGATCAGTAGGCCATATCAAGACGCAATCCCCTATTGGAAAATTTGCAGAAAATTAAAGATTAAAAAAAGTTGGTGGAGTTCAATTTTGGTTTTCGATTTGTTTGTTAGGGTTTGTGAACTTACATTTAAGTGTAGAACTTACATCACTAGTATGCACTCAAAAGTAGCTCAATTGTTTTATGCCACAATGTATCATAATAAAGGCAACATCTTAGTACACAAAGTATTATATACACAACAAAAAAACCTAACTAAAATCCTTTACTTGAGCCCCACTTTTAATCTATCAAAGCTCCAAGTGCAAGCCTTTCCTTAGTCCTTGTGCACCACTTAACCTCTACACTGTAAAGGCATAGAACTTAATTAGTATATAGCTTAGTCCACAAGCAAACTTAGAATCACAAGGATTCTAGAGAAAGAGTACCTGTAAAAAGAGGAAGCTTAGCCCACAACTATGTACTAGTTGTTAGGCCCAATGTTAAACCTGCACAACAAACTTAAAGGGTAAGTACATGAATGCACTCAGAAAGGGTCCCTTGGGGTACTAATAAAGAAGATAGCAAGCAAGCGATGCAAACGTGACAAACAACAATCAAGTAATCAACCAACACGCAACATAAGACAACATCATGAAAGATATGAAATGCATGAATGTATGATATCTAATTTACACAATCCTTAAGACTTCTTGCACCCTAGGTGCCTTATACTTGCAGTGTGCTTAAACAGCGGAGGCATTTAAGACACTAGCCCTCGTATCCTAAATACTTTACCTCTTTTAAGTCCCGCTTATGGGTCCTAAAGTAAGTCGTCACCTTCTTTCAAAACTTACCCGCATTACCCTTAATTTATTGTACAGGGTAGCCATCTTATGTGATTTAACTTGCCAAGCTCTTGGAGCTTAGTTTAGAGCTCTTTAATGGCTCACTTACCAAACTAAATGGTTCGGTTGAGATCTTCTCAGGTTTCTTAATTAATTCCTTTAGGTCTGAGACCTTTTTCTCCTAGGCCAATGTAGCCTCTGAAACCAACTTAATCCCCCCTAGTGCCCTCTTGACAACATGAGTACTTTTAGCCCTTAGCCACTCAACTTAGCTTTACCTTAACCACAATACTTAGTTACCTCTTCAATAATGCATAATTCTTAACTTAGAAATTATTCTAACACCTTACTAAGGCTACGGAATGTCTTAAAATAGCCTAGGGATGATAACCAAGAGTTTGAAGCACACTTAGGATGCCCTAAGCTTGAGGGACTAATGCGTTTGTGACGCTGTCGGCGACGCGTCGCAGAAGGCATCAACGCTCTAGAATCCTGGCATCTAACAGCAATGCATCTCCATGACGTGTCACCAATGCCCTATGGCATTGCGCAATAGCATGCGAACTTGCATGAAACTTGCTCAAACTTTCCCATCCTAAGGCCAATTCACATGGGTCTTGTTTCTATTTCATTGCCATTCATAATACTACATTTCTAAGCATTATGTGAGCTGAATTAACTTGAAACCTTGCCTCAAAGTTAGCCACAAAGCAAGAACCAAAGCGCAAGCTCACTTGAGCTCAACTAAGCTCTCTTGAGTTCCAATCCTAAAACCAACATGATATGGCACCAAGAACCTTAAATCAAGACCATTTCTAGCTACACAACCTGCTTAGAACCAACTTGAACAAAACCAAGAAGCTTACCTTAGGTTTTAGAATCAAAACAAGCATCAAAGAGCTAGATTGAAGCAAGAACACCAATAATGAGCTTGAGGCTTCTTGTAATCACCTTGGGGCCTTCAAATTCACTAGGAATTTGTAGAATTTTGGAGCTTTGGAGCAGAAATTCTGTTGGGGAGAGGGAGCTACAAATTTCGGGAAAGAAACAAATGGATAAAGAAAGTCAACTAGCCCAAAATATCCTAACCACCCTACTAAAACATACTTCTTGTTCTCTTGCTCCTTGACCATCAAGTTCTCCTTTGTTTCAATTTAGTCACCAAACACTCACCTAAAACCACCCCTCTTTGGTCCTAAAAGATGCCCAAAAGCTTCCTACACTTAGCCTCTTGGAGACTTAAGCCACTTAAGACATAAATGGCTCAATTTAGCACTTAATGCAACTTGTTACTCTTTTCCTTCAAAGATGGTTCTAATAGCTAAGATAGGTTATGGTCTTGACTTAATTAGGCAAAATTCCTTACATGACTCTAATTTCATCGAAATTACAGTCATGTTATTCACTTGGGTCAAAATTTCCATTTTACCCTATTTTGACTTTTAGGAACCAAACTACACTTAGGGACTCTTTTTTATTTAATTTAGCTTGTCTTTCTTGTTTAACAAGGTGCTATCTTGAGGTACTTAAATAAAACATTTACATAAAAATACTTATCCAGTCAAAACCCGTAGTTTACTAGGAGAGCTATCTCAACTTTGGCTTCGACTATGGAAGAGCAAAAATGAACAAGTGATTTTTTAAAAGACAAGGAAACTGACAAGAGTTGATTATTTTTTTCTAGGGAGTTAGAATGGATTAAAGAGAAGGTTGATGTGTTAAATTTATAGGTCAAGGGTACTTTGAGTGGAAGAGAGAAGATGTATAGATTAAAGTTAGAATTCTCCCAAAATTTTGGTTAAATTTAACAGTGAAATTGACTGGATGGCCACACTTTAGACAAAAATAGGGAGGTTAGAGACTTTAAAAGGATAAAATAAAGTTTAGAGATCCATTTACAACAACTTAAAAAGGTAGGGATCATAAATGAATTCGATGAAAAAACATGGATTTCCTAAAAATTCTTTTGTATTAAAAAAAACTAAAATCCAAAAAAGATAAAAACTTTGCTTTCAAAAAAATATATAGAGCCAATTTAATTTGACTTAAGTCAACTTAATTCAAAATGACTTATTTTTATTTTTACACCTTTTTTGCTTGGAACCTATTTCATTTGAAAGCCATTCAAAATAAAATTTTATAATCTTATTAATTTTTTATACATTTTTATTTTTTTAATGCCAAAAAAAGAAAAATTCATAAAAATTCAATAATATCAATGAAAATTTACTTTCAAATGGATTATTACATCTACATGATATTAGCTTTCAAATGAATTAGTTCCGAGAAAAAAAATATAAATATATAAATAAGCTATTTTAGATTAAGTTGACTTATGTTAAAATGAATTAGCTCTTAGTTTGTTGCTGCTTTTTTTGGCAGCTGATATGATAAGTTTATTAATTAGCTTCAAGTTTTTACTAAGTCGCTAATAGTAGACACAAGTTTGTTTTATTTTGATTTTTATTATTTAGAAACATTTGTATAAATATATAAGTCTAATGGACAAAATCCAAATTTAGCCCCTTAACTTTGAAGGTTGTCCTAACGTGGTCCATTAGCTCTAAAAATGACTATTAAAGTCATCTAACTCAACTTGTGTGCCTTATTTTGGTCCATACTATTAGTTCAAGTATTATTTTGGATAAAAAATGCCTATGTGGCACTCACTTTGCCACGTGATATCAAATGCAATAACAATAAGTGGCTAGAATGGAAAAAAAATAAAAATCAAGCTAACATTCACGCAAACACTTAATTTTAAGGGCTTAAAATGACATTAGCCCTAATCTTTATCTTCTCCAAACTGTAGCCGATTCAAACCCTGGGTACGCCGCCACACGCCTCCGGCCTGTTCACTACCCAATCCTACCCACTTTTCCTCAATACCCACCCCTTACTCATCCTTTTGTCGTTTTCCTCTTCGCCATCTCCAGCAATTATTCCAACACCGATTTTGATTGAAATAGTGCCATATTTCGTGATGGCTTCATTTTCAATATGGACAATATTTCATGGGACTTTTGTTGGGGAGCACGACGGAGAAGGTAGGGATGGCATAGACTGAGAGATGTGCGTGAATCGGTGAAGGTTTCCATGGTACCGGTTGGATTTCCAGTCAGGCAGTCGGCATGGCGAGCTTTGTGAACTTCTGGTGGAGGCATGGATTTTTGTAGGGAACATCGATGATGGAGAGGCAATGAAGGCCTGGATCACGCTGGCCGAGGATGGACGATAATAACACAGACGGAAAGACGACAAGATGGATGATCGTATAGAGAAGGAAGCCGATGTGGGCAGTGTCGATTCGGGGAAGAATATTTGGGTTAAACTATGCCTTAGGACCTTTGGATCATGCATTTACTTCATTTTAGCTTGATATTTATTTTATTTTAGTTTAGCCACTTATTGTCATGAAAAGGGCAGCCACGTGGCAATATAGTCACCATGTGGGCAATCTTCTTCTGAAATAACGGTAAAATTAATAATAGAGACCAAAATAGGACGTGTTAATTAAGTTATGGAACTTTAATAGTCACTTTTAGAGTTAAGGGACCAAATTAGGATGACCTTTAAAGTTAGGGGACTAAATATGGATTTTATCCTAAGACTAATGGTACATAAATATTTTAAAAAATGATATTTCAAGAACAGAAAAGCCATCAAATTAATATATGCAACATTTAGGAGAAAAATAATGAAGACGGGATTCAAAACCAACTTCCACAACATATCACCCAACACCAAATCCATTTTGGGGAGGTGCTACATACTAGGTTTGTTTTATAGATTCATGAATTAGAGGCTAGTAACGTAGTTAAAGTGTTCATGGTGCAAGGAGACGGAGACGCATGTGATCAAGCATGAGCTACAGATCTACATGATGCCCGGCGGCATCATCGTCATATGACATGCTAGCCTGACAGAGAGACTTTCAGTATGAATGTGCCTGAAACAGTCAGCAAAACAAGGGTTAAGAGCTCCCCAGAATGTGTTTCTGGGGGAGGAGCCTCCGACGCCCAAATCAGTGTTTTTGAGGATAGTAGTAGTAAGAAACAAGGAGTGGGAAAATAGTGAGAGTTCTGTCCCTTTTACCAAGGTCGTTCTTGAGTATTTATAGGAGGGTGGAGGGAAGAGGCCGTTTGACACAGCCTATTCAGATCGTGACATGTGTTCGATCAGATTTGATCCATACCCTCGGAGACAAGTATCTCCAGCTGGCCGTAGGCCGTTCCGGCCAGAAGACAAGGGCATGAGTGAGGTCTTTCTGTCAGAGGATCCTTAACCATTTTTTTCGTATCTCCGCAAAATCCCTTCAGAGAATGAGACCCCTTCGGGGTATAAGGCTCATTCGGAATAAGAGGCCCCCCTTTGGCTCAATATAGCCATTGAGGGCTATTAGGAGAAGCCCTTCAGTAGAGTGGGGCACTTTCGGAAGATGCTCTTCCTTGCCAAGGATGAGGATATACTTTCCTGAACTTGGTGAGTTCGCTATTCCGAATGTGGTAGTTTATAGATTTTCCGAGGTCGGTTCTATTACCTACCAAGGGTGGTTGTCGCTCACTGAGATTGGTACTAGGTCTTCCCCAATGGTGGTTTTTGGCTAGGTGATCTGGAGATCTTGAGGATCATGGCCCCTCGGTTATAAGGTGGTGTTCTTCCCGATGGTGCTAAAGGCCCCCTCTTTCTCGAGGTTGGCCACTCATGTTTCCCTAGGGTGGTGCTTCTCAGGTCTCTTTGGGAATTCTGGAAGGGTTAATAGCCCTTTGGCTATCGCATGCCCCTCTCGAAAAGCCGAAGTTATATCTTCGGTACTTAATCTTTTGCAAGCGTTTCATGGGACTCTTTTTGGTATGTGACAATTGTCTCAGCAAGTATTAACTGAAATTTTGACCGATGTTACCTTATTCGAATAAGGGCCCTTCTTCAGTTCAGGACGTCTCTCCTAGCCAAGGTAGTGCCTTCGGCATTAGGTGGTACTCATTCTTTGCCCAACCTTTTGGTGTTTCCGAAGTTGTTCTTTCGGGCCAAAGTGTACATTCCCCTTCTGGGTTTTTGTTGCCTGCCAGTGAATCGTCACATCTTCTGACCAGATAGAGGTGTCTCCTCAGGAAAGACTCATGCCTGACAGTGAATCGTCATATCCTCTAACTAGGTAGACGTGTCACTTCAAGCTAGACTTGCATAGGTCCGGCAGCTATCAGGAGGCGTGCCCTTGTTTCTCGCGTCAAGTGACACGTGTCACCAGGCGACTGGTGAACGGTCGCATCCATTATGTCAGCTACATCCGTTCGCCTGTGATGGGTCATTATGGCGATGCTTCGCTTGCCTCCTTCGGTCTATATAAACCCTTCCTCCTCCAAAGTCTTCCACACTTCTCATTTTTCATTGCCTTTGCTCTCTGATTTTTTCTCCTTTTTCACCTTCTCTTTGGCGGTGGTGCTAGCAGCGGAGTGATTTCCGGCAACCCTTGCAATGGTCTTCTGAAGTTCATACCTTGGTCCGAACTAGATGGGTTTATTTCCGAGTTTCGAATTTTTTCTCAAAATTTTCTGCATCATCTCCTTAAGGTTAAAGCCTTCTCGACAAACATGTATTCTCAACAAGCTGAAGTTCAGCCCATCCCTGAGAGTTGGCTTCTTCTTAACTCTCATCCAAGCTGTGCCACTTTGGAAAAAGTCCACAAGTGGTCGGCCAAATTCTTTCTTCCTTCTTATGCTGTCACTAGGCTTCCTAGGCCTGGTATGCCCAGTTATGCCCCCCATCTGGATGAGGTTACTGTCTTCAGGGCTCAGATGAAGGCTGGACTTCAGCATCTCCCTCCAAATATGGTTTGCGACTTTTGCCAATTCCATGGCATAGCTGTGAACCAACTTCCTCCAAACTCCTATTTTTATTTCAATGCCTTCCTTTTCATGTGTGGGGTCTTTGAGATAGTGCCCCACTTCATCTTCTTCATGCAGTACTACAAACTCCACCTCATTTTGAAGGGCGGGTTCTACTTCTTACTTCCGCGGGGATCTGGGAGTAAGAAGTATACGTTCACCTTCGGAACGAAGAACAGTTGGCGAGGATGGCAAAAGAAGTTCTTCTTTCTGAAGGTTGATGAGCTGTGGAAGTATATGCTTACCAAATGGGCCTCGAGGACTCTTGATATTGATGTAGTAGATCCCCGAAAGCTACTAACTTTGGAGTTAGAAGCCCAATTTGAATAATTTGACAGCCGTATTGGGGCTGTCGCAAATTGGGATCCTGAGGTCCCTTCGCGTTCCCTATACCCCTTCCCTATTAGGTGGAACTTTATGGCCGAAGAGGTCCTTTAGGAGCTGGGGGTAGTCAAGGAACATATTACCGACAAGGATATGCCGAAGCCCCCTTTTGATTGCAAGAAGGCGTGGTTGGTAAAGCTCTTTCGGGGCGAACTCACCTATCCGGCTCTTGAAGATAGTAAGTCCCTTTCCAGATTTTTTTCATATATATCCTCTGTACTTACACTGATGTTTTTCTTTCTGTAAAGATGGGTGACAAGTCTGCTGCCTTCTACAAGAGTCTCTTCCTCAACCAAGCCGAGAAGGGGGAGCAGCAAAGAAAAAAGACGGCGCCGAAGAGGAAGAAGGCACCAGGGGGACCATCTTCGGCGTCAAAGTCGAAGAAGGCTAAGGAAGACTCCTTTCCTCCTCTGCCCGAGGACGATGTGGGGGTATTGGACCAAACTCCTATTCGGGCTGACCCACCTTCGAGGTTGGCCATCTGTTCGACTCCGCTTAGTCCGGACACAGCTGCGGAAAATTTGGGGACTTCGGTCAGTGGACATTCGGCCGAAAAGCTTGAGGAATGCTGACAAAGGAAAGGCAAAGGTGTTCCCGCTGAAGTCCTCGAAGTCAATGACTCCGAGGGAGAATACACCAAACTTCCTCCAGGTTTGTCCCTTAGCCATTCCTCTATGAGTTTTGGAATTTTTGGTATTTTGGACCTTATAGATGAATCACTAAGGGATAATGTTCTAATGGAACTTCGGCGTGACTTTGCAGGTGAAGAAATACAGGCCCCCTGGGCCGAAGACCATGCCCGAAGGAAGGCTATTCGGGATTCCAAAATCTCAAGGGACAAGGTCCCGAGGGAACCCTTATGGACTTTCACGAAGGACATGAACCTGTTCTCTGAGAATAGCCAGAAGATGGCTCCGCAGATGGCGAAGGACATTATGACAAATGCCACTTTCTAGTCCCTAACCGAAGAGTGCCCCAATGAAAAAGTCCTTGCCGCGAGGATGAACGAGCAAGTTGCCCAGGTAAACTTCAATCCTTTAGGACTTAGAAAATTTCTAAGTTTCCTTTTCTGAGTTCATTTTTTTCCCTTATTCGAAATTTTCCCCTTTTTGCAGCTGTTGGCATACAGTGGGTACCTTTGGGCCTAGGCAGCTAAACAAACCTCAGTCCGAAGTCGGTCAGAGGAGAGTTTGGCTAAGGCCAAGGAACTCTTTGCGAACTTGGTCACTAAGTACGGCGAGCTTAATAAGATATCCAAGGAGGATCTGGCTAACCTTCAGGAGGAGGTGCTTAAAAGCCAGGGGGAGCTGATACAAGACTTCTTGTCAAAGATGTTCGACCTCAGTGCGAAGGTGATATCTTTGACCTTGGTGAACGAGGCTTTCCAAAAGGAAAAAGACGATGTCGTTGCTGATCTTACAAAGGCATTTGCTCTTAACTCCAAACTCCAAGCCGAGGTCGATCGGCTGAAGAAGGAGAAGAAGACAAAGAAGAAGAAGTTGGAAAGGGAGGTTGAGGTCCTTAAGAGAGAACTGGAGGACTTGGATGCAGAGAAGGCTAAGCCCGATCAGGCAACTAAGTCCTTTTATCAGGACGGTTTTTGCATGGCTCGTCACCAAGTTCTGTCCAAATTTCCCGACCTCGACATTTCCTTTTTAGCGGCCCTGGATATCCCCAAAGGACCATCCTGGCAATGGTCGAGGATAGAGTTCCTCAATCTCCCAACTAATCCACCTTCGGCCCCAAAAGTAAGACGTCGCCGAAGGTGAGGAAACCGAAAATGCGAAGAAGCCAGCAGGTGACCAGGACCCCGAATATGCTTCTTTTTTCTTCTTTTCCTTGTAATCTACTCCTTGTATTTTGTGATGAAGTTTTAATGAAATTTCTCTCTTCTTCAAAATTTGGCTAAGTCCATGATTGGTCTTCAGATATCATCTTCATTCTTTAACACTCAACTATCTTCGGCCGAGGGGTTTCGTGACCGTCTTTAATCAATGACCTCGGGGCCCGTAGTTAGGTATTTATAAGATCAAACATGTTTGGTTGAATATCTTCGGCAAAACTTAACCTGTGTAAGAAATAGTTAAGTGCCTTTTTTTGCCAACCATGTTCGGTTGATTTTGATTTCCTTTGGCAAAATCTGCCTATTTTCATGATGCCCCTTCGAAAGTGACCATGTTCGGTTCCACCCCTCGGAAGCAAATATGTTCGGTTTTCTCCCTCGGAAGCGAACATGTTCGGTTCACTATGCTTCGACAAAAATGTATAACTTTACACATGGGCACCTTTGGCAAAACCTTATTCGGTTGGACACCTTCAAAGACAACCACCTTGAAAAAATTTTCTAAGTAGGGGAATTAACTTATGTAATTCAGGAAACAACCATTTTCGGCTTTCCACCTTCGGGCTTGACCATGTTCGGTCGAGGCCCCTCGTAGGGAACCATGTTCAGTCACAAGAAATTTCAATCTTCAAATCATACCTCCCTTGGTACTTTTTACACAATTTTTCAACCAGAAAATGTTCTAAGTGTAAACTTTTTTCAGAGAGTCTAAATGCTATGTATTTTTCAACTCTCCTTCTTTAATATTTCCAAGCTTGTAAACCCCTGGCCGAACTTCTTCGAGGACCAAATAAGGTCCATCCCAAATTGCCCGAAGTACTCCATGGGATGATCTTCGGACTTCAAATTCAACTTTTTGGAGGACGAGGTCCCCTTTCTTAATTCCTTTACGCTTGACGTGCAAGTTTGTAGCAACGGCTATTCTCTGTTGAAAATCTTTTCTTTTAAGCTCGGCCATCTCCCTATGCTCGTCAATTAAATCTAACTTGGCCCCTAAACCGAGGTTGTTCTCTTCTTCGTTGAACACCTGTATTCTAACAGATGGTTGTGTGACCTCGACAGGGATAATGGCCTCTGTTCCGAAGATCAGTGAGAAGGGTGTCTCACCTGTGGCCCTTCTGGGAGCTGTTCGATAGCTTCACAGCACACTCGGAAGCTCTCCTGGCCATTTTCGCTTTGCTTCTTTCAACCTTATTTTCAGACCATCTTTTATTGTTCTGTTGGACACTTCAACCTGTCCATTGCTTTGAGGATGGGCCACCAGGGCGAAGTGCAATTTAATTCGAAGGTTGGTAGTGAATTCATAGAACCCCTTATCAGTAAATTGGGAACCATTATCAGCTACTATCACCCTTGGAATGCCAAATTTGCATATGATGTTCTTCCAGACAAATATCTGTATGTCTTTCACCGATATTGCTGCTAAAGGCTCTGCCTCGATTCACTTGATGATGTAGTCTATTGTGACTACACAAAATTTCACTCCTCCGGGAGCTAATGGGAGAGGCCCAATGAGGTTTATACCCCATATGGCGAAAGGGTAAGAGTAGTTTGCCGAAGTTATGAATTCTGAGGGTAGTCTCTGGATAGGAGCGTGTCTTTGGCAGTTGTCACATTTCTGGATGAACTACCTCGCATCCTTCCTCAAGGTAGGCCAGAAGTATCCTTGGCGGAGTAGTACCCCGGCAAAGGCATAAGTTCCTATGTGAGAACCACAAGCTCCCTCATGGACTTCTTTGAGGACCATCTCAACATCTTCTTCACTGACACACCTCTGTAACAGACTTGTGTACCCTTGCCGGTACAGCTTTTCCCCAATCAGGAAGTATCTTCCTGAGTGCTTTCGTACTTTCACAGCTTCGAGAAGATATTCGGGAAGTTCTAACGTTGCGAGGTATTTCTTGATAGGGTCTTTCTACCCTCTTCCGAAGGTTGCTATGCATATTACTGTCACACTTGGCTGATACAGTACCTTAGTGGACTCTTTTGATTTGGCAAGAGTATCGACTTCCATATTGTTTCAATGAGGTACATTTTCTATATGTACTATGTTAAACTTCTTGATGAGTTTTTTCAGGAGATCATGGTACTTTGCCAAGTTTAGGTCCTTTGCCCCGTAGTCCTCCACCATTTGTTATAACACTAGCTAAGAATCACTATAGGCCTTCAGATTCCTTACACCAACTCTTTTGGCCAGCCTCAAGCCTGCTATAAGGGCTTCATATTCTGCGACATTGTTGGTGCATTGAATCCGAATTTGATGGCCTTCCTGACTTCCATACCTTCAGGCCCACGGAGGATTACTCCATTTCCTTGGTGTTCTGAACCGGAGGCTCCATCAATAAAGGCTGTCCACTCAGGTTCATCTTTTTCGAGGTCTTTTAGGGTATCCTCGATTTTTGGGACTTTGGCAATGAAGTCTACCAATGCTTGGGCCTTTATTGCCCTTTCTCGGCTCATAGGTGATGTCGTATTCACCGAGCTCAATCACTATTTTGAAAATCTTCCTGAGTAGTCCACCTTTCTTATGACATCTCAAAGAGGTAGGTTACTTCGGACTATGATAGGGTGCCCTTGGGAGTAAGGTTGTAACCTTCTACTTGCCAATACTAGGGCATAGATGGCCTTTTGCAGAAGAAGGTACCTAACTTCAGCACCATGTAGGGACTTACTCACATAGTATACTAGCCATTGCTTTTCTCCTTCTTCCTTTACTGACACCGAGCTTACTGCCCTTTTAGTGATGGTAAGGTAAAGGATAAGGGGTTCACCCTTCCGCGGCTGCTGAAGTGTCGGCAGACGGGTTAGGTAAATTTTGAGCTCATCTCAAGCCTTCTGACAGTCTTCATTCCAAGGGTGTTCCTTGGAACCGAAGTCACCTTCATTTTTTACTACTTTGGTGAGCACTTTGAAGAACGGTCGGCACCTATCCCCGTATCTAGAGATGAATCTGCTAAGGCCCGTGATTCTCCTCGTGAGTCTTTGCACGTCCTTTGTCATTGTAGGAGTTTAGAATCTTAGCAGAGCCTTAGCCTTTTCTAGGTTGGCATCCATACCTCTTTCCGATACCATGAATCTGAGGAACTTGCCTGCATTCACTCCGAATACGCACTTCTCAGGGTTGAGACAGATTCTGAATTCCCGAAGTCGATGGAATGTTTCCTTTAAGTCTAGGATATGACTACTAGGTAGTTTGCTCTTAACTATCATATCATCAATGCATACTTTCATATTTCTCCCAATTTGGGAGTTGAACACTCTATTCATCAGCCTTTGGTATATAGCCTCTGCATTCTTAAGGCCGAAGGGCATTCTGATGTAGCAGTAGGTCCCGACTTCGGTGATGAAGGCGGTTTTCTCCTCATCTTCGGGATCCGTCCAAATTTGGTGGTATCCACTGAAGGCGTTGAGGAAGCTAAGCAGACCATATTCAGCGGTTGAGTCCACCAATTGATCTATCGATGGGAGAGGATATAAATCCTTAAGACAGGCATTGTTTACATTTCGAATGTCGATGCATATTCGAAGTTTATCACTCCCTTCCTTTGTGGCAATGACAGCATTGCTAAGCCATTCGGGGTACCTGACCTCTCTTATTATGCCTGCCTCTGTTAACCGTTGGACTTTAACTCTGACTAAGCTGTTCTTATGTGTCGACAAGCTGCGCTTTTTTTGCCGAACAGGCTTCACCTCTAGGCACGTTTTAAGGCTATGTTGAATTATCTGAGGTTCTACCCTAGGTATGTCCTTCAGAGAGTAGGCAAATAGATCTTTGTTCACTAATAGAAAAGATACAAGTTTTTGCTTGTCATTTTCGGCCAATTGTTTCCCCACTCGGGTACTTCGGCTTGAGACAAGTTCTACATCCTCTATTTTTATTTTTTCGAAGTCACCTACTCCTTCTCCAATTACCTCTTCAGTGAGTATGCTCTTATCTTCTGAAGTCTGTGCATGACCTTTCATTGGATTTTGTCTTGCCTTCATGAAGACTTTCCTCACCTCAGTTTGATCAATGAATATCTCTGCGTCCTCTTCCTTCGTGCCGAAAGTGATTGCTAGGTATTTCACATCTGGATGAATATAGAGATTTGTTGGGTTTCAGGAGCCAAACAGCGCAACAGAATTTAACCGAAAACCTCTAGGATCCAAGTGAAACGGGGTAAACCGGGTGTTCGAAAATTTTCATACCTAATTTCGGTTGAGATCTCTCACTCCACTGTAAAGTCGAATCACAAAACCTGAATAGTTGACATGTTCAAACTCTTTATGGTATCCACATGAGCCTCTCGGGATCACCACGCTTCCACCACATCCCGGCAGATGCGTTTCTCTTGTGCTCGCAGTGCTAGCTTCCGTCCTCCAAGGAATTGTAAGAGAAAAGTGCGGCTGTCCTTTTGGGAGGCTAGGGTAAGGAAACCCGCGAATTTCTCACTAAAAGTTGTATTTATAGTGAGACTCAAATTCTAGGCCTAATGAGTTTCAAAGCCCTAATCCAATTAGGATTTAATTTCGGGCTTAATAATGGCTCAACTATTTGGTCCATTATTAATACAAAATTATTGTGAAACCAAAACCCAAATTATTAACCCATGCACTCTAATGATCCAAATAGCTCTATGTGTGCGACCCAATAGACTCTTACGACGTTGGCAATGATCATAAATCACATTGGTGATCATAAGCAATGAGCGGTGCCTAACAACACATCATTGCTACCCAAGTGACAAGATTGTCGATGATTTGACTAAACCTTTATGATCATCACCAATATATGCTATTGTCCCTTTGTCCAAGATATCAAGACTAAGCACGAGACATGGAATGTGTCACTCTCGTATAGCCCAATCTTTAGTTTCTTGATTACCGATTAGACCAACTTAAACTGATGACATTGATATCGTATATCAACTCATCCGAGTATGGCCATGCATTTTCTAAGTCTCACTCTATCAAGGGGCCCGAAGATATCACTCCCGTTACATAGGAGGGACAAATCCCATCTTGATCATACAAATCCCTCCGCATGATATATGACATACCCAATGACCTCCTTCAAGTTCACTCAGTTACGACCAACAAAGGAAAGTATCAAAGTATATGACTCACATGTAGGGAACCTTGATGATCTTAAGTCGAAGGACTACATATACCATGATCACTATAAGAATCACTTATGACACTCATATAATGATCCATGTAGTGTTCTCATGGTGGATCGGTCCAGTACACAAGTTCTCCAACTTGTACCAATATGTAGCCTACATATCTCATATTAGTCTCCACATATGCTGGTCGTTATGTATTATTCCAACCCACTCCACAATAATACTAAACCAGGGATGTTTAAGAATATCATTATTCTAGGGTTACAATTATGTTTATTACGTTAGGCAGAAACAAAACAACAAACATAATTGCTGGATTAATGCCTTAATAAAATATCATGACTCAACGTGCAAAAATACAATTATCTCATGATTGGCTTTTTAGGCATGACACTAACAAGATTTCCTTGTGTCTGTCTTCCGGGGATGGCATTGTATGAAGAAGGGATATCTATGAAAATGAACCCTTGTCATTGTGGAGCCAAAGAGCTCTTTCTCATCCTGAACTGAAGTTCCCCTAAGCATCAAGGGTAGATCAATCCACCCGAGCACAGGGAGTTCAGAGGGACTTACACCGAATGTAGGGGAAGTAACGGGTTTGAGGTCACCCTTAGAGATGCCCAAATTCGGTAACAGGTAGGAGAACAGAACGTCGGCATTGGATCCATCAGCAATGAGCACTCTTTTGACGTCATAACTCCCTATCCTTGCCATGATTAGGATGGGGTTATCATAAGGGAACTTCACGGTAGACCCATCTTTCTGAACAAGCTTGTTCGCTTGGTTTCCTAACTCCATCATTGAGATTTCTTGGACTTTCCTTTTTCTCTCAGCTGAGGGTATCTCAGTAGTGATTGTCTGGATTACCCCTGCTGGAGGTGGTGGATGCTTTCTGGGACTTCGATTCCGCCGTTAGTCGGAATCGTAGTCCTTATCTTCCCCTTTCTTTTCTTCTTCCTTTCTTCCTTTAGGGGATGGCATTTGCAAGTATTGCCGTAATTGGCCTTGTTTGATCAGAGATTCGATGTACTTTTTCAGCTGTAAGTAGTCCTCAGTGTCGTGACCATGGTCTCGGTGAAACTGGCAAAACTTCTTCATGTTCTTCTTATTCTCCGAGGTCATGGCCTTCAGACGTTAGATGGTAGTCCTTCTTTGTCCTTGTGGTGTTCAGGGGAATGAACGACACCGGCCTCTTCCCTCTTTGTTTCCGAGCTCTGCTTTCACCCTCGGTAGGATCTCGAAGTAATGGTGATCAGACTTCGGGCCCCACATCCTCAATTCCTCAGCTGTCATGTGTTGTTCAGCCCTTCGGTAAAACTCTTTGAAGGTGTTCGGGGGATCTTTGGAGAACTTATAGAAGAGTTGTGAATCTCTTTGAAGTCCTCTAATCATGGCGAGGATACGAATTTTGGGGCAGAATTCGGGCACGCTCAGGGCTTCTCAGTTGAACCTTTCAACATAGTCCCTAATGGTTTCCCCATTCTTTTGGACTACGTCAAACATTTGGACCGACATCTTCACCATTGGCCTACTTCCGATGAACTGCTAGGTGAATCTGACGGATAACTCTTGGAAACACATTATGGTTTCGGGAGCCAGGGAGTTATACCACACAGTTGCCGGCCCTAAAAGGGTGACTTCAAAGCATTTGTAGATGGTGGCATCATCAACACCGTGCAACACCATGCTACGCCTATACTTCGTCAAGTGAGCTTGGGGGCCACTACGCCCATCATATGTTTCCAAGCAAGGTACTCAGAAGTCACTCAGTATAGGTGCCTCTACCACTGCACGGATGAAGGGTGACTCTTCTTTGGTGAACTTCTCCGACAACCTCGACCAAACAGGCTTCCGGGAGATCTGTCTTTCTACTTTTTCCAACCTCTTTGGCATCTTCTTCATAAGGGCGGTAGCACTGCTTTCCGTTCGCTGTCTGGTGGCCGCCGGCAATGGAGAGTAATGTCTCCTTTTCGGAGAGTAACTTCGTCACCAGGGGAACTGGGACCTCCAGTACGAGGACGTACTTCACCTGCGGGAAGTCTTGAGTTCTTTTGACACAGTTTCTCCCACGTGACGTCCTCTAGAGTATATGTGCTCCGTTGAAGACTCATCATGAAAGCCCCCCACTTCCAGAGCTCCGATGGGGTAACTTTGGGCTCCTCTCTTGCCGGCTGCTAGGAGAATGCGCCCTTCCCCCGGAAGGTGGTTGTGACCACCTTTGGTTAGGCTGTTGGGTCATTTCAGCCACAACAGAGCGTTGAAACTCCCACAGAAAACTCATTGTGCCCTTCAGAGGATGTTCATCCTTAGGCAAAGAAATCTCTACCACAAGTCCTTCAGTTGCTGTTTGAGATTCCAGCGCGGACAGGGACCTTGGGAGTCCCTTGTCCTTAAAATGTCGGGTCTCAATAACGGTGACCTGAGAATGAGTTCCCACAGACTGTGCCAAATGATGCCCGGTGGCATCATCGTCGTATGACATCCTTGCCTGAAAGAGAGACTTCTGGTATGAAGGCGCCTGAAATACTCAAAAGAACAAGGGTTAGGAGCTCCCAGGAATGTGTTTTCGGGGGATGAGCCTCCGACGCCCAAGTCAGTGTTTTTTAGAGTAGTAGTAGTAAGAAATAAAGAGTGGGAAAATAGCGAGAGTTTTGTCCCTCTTACCAAGGTCGTTCCTGAGTATTTATTGGAAGGTGGAGGGAGGAGGCCGTTTGACACAGCCTGTTCAAATCGTGACACATGTCCGGTCAAATTTGATCCGTACCCTCGGAAATAGGTATCTCCAGCTGGCCGTACGCCATTCTGGTCAAAGGGCAGGAGCGTGTGCGAGATCTCTCTGTCAGAAGCTCCTTAATCATTTTTGTCGTATCTCCGCAAACCCCTTAGGAGAATGAGACCCCTTCGGGGTATAAGGCTTCTTTGGAATAGGAGGCCCTCCTTCGGCTCAATATAGCCACCGAGGGCTATTAGGAGAGGCCCTTCGGCAGAGTGGGGCACTTTCAGAAGACGCTCTTCCTTGCTGAGGATGGGGATATACTTTCCCGAACTTGGTGAGTTCGTTATTCCAAAAGTGGTACTTTTTAGATTTTTCGAGGTCGGTTATATTAGCTACCGAGGGTGGTTGTCACTCATCGAGGTTGGTACTAGGTCTTCCCCGAGGGTGATTTTTGGCTAGGTGATCTGGAGATCTCGGGGATCATGGCCCCTCGGTTATAAGGCGGTGTTCTTCCCGAGAATGCTAAAGGCCCCTCTTTCGCTAGGTTTGTCACTCATGTTTCCCGAAAGTGGTGCTTCTCAGGTCTCTTTGGGAATTCTGGAAGGGTTAATAGCCCTTTGGCTATCACTACAAACACAAGTCAAGCTCGGCACAGCCATCCTAATTCCCAAGCCCAAACCACACACATATATCAGTGTTGAAAAGAAAATCCCACGTAACAGACTACACTATCATGGCCAACAATTAAATGTATGACTGTAAATGAACCAACTAAACATTAAAAAATCTTATTTGCATTTGCTTATTTAACTTAGAATGAACATGAATATGATACACATAGTTTCTCTGTTTGTATTCGTTTGTTGACAATAATACTGCCATGAATGAAATGAATTGAATAAAATCTGAACGTCAATAAATGAATATGTTCGCGAACCATATGAATAAATATATTCTTGAACAATATAAATAAACAATGTCGTAGTCAGGAATTTGAGATTAAGGGTGTAAAATATGTCCTTAATTTCTTGTTAGTTGTTTGATAATTTTCAACAAGTCTGGACCATTAAAATTAAGTCTTCACCATCTTTGGCCATTACATTGCAACATAAATGCATAATAGTGATTGGCTAAACGGTGGCTAACTTACTTTTGAACTACCAAAACTACAATGGTCGAATAGTCACAAAAAACCTGGTCACTACAGTCTAACCACCATTTATTTCATTCTTTAGGAGTGATTATTTTGGTTCCGTTGCCAAACTAACTATTTTTCTTCATTCTTTTGAAAGTTTGTTGGCCAGATGTGATCTGGCTTCTAAGCAACTAACCAATGACTAGAGTATTTTTTTTGTTCTTTTTTCTATTTTTAAGGAGTAATTTTAGGTTTCTTCGGAGTAATCAACCAATTCTTGTTTGAAAGAAAATAGATTCTTTTTTTAAAGTAATCATAATAGATTCATTAAGGATCAGTGAGAAGAACTTCAATCAGACAAGATGGCAAAGGATTATGCCATTCAGCACATGCAACTAAATCTTTTGACAATGATACAAGGCTATGTACCATACAATCTGCAGTCCTAGGAATATAAGTGAAACTACAAGAATTAAAATCAATAGAAAGATGCATAATATCATCAATGATGACCCCATAAGCATAAAGTGAAGGCTTCTAATGGTTGTGGAGGACAATCACAGCATTTTGTGAATCAGATTGATTAATTATATTTCTCCAACCCTGCGAACAAGCTTCCAAAAGGCCTTTCCAAATAGCCAAGGTTTTAAGATATGTGATACCAAAAACAAATGGAATTGTGTGAGGTACAATGAATAAAGCAGACGAGGATGCATTTCATGCCACAATTCTAATTCCAACAAAGCCAAAAGCCACAAACATAGCTACATCAACATTAATCAAAAAAATATTGTCCAGATGAGGAGTCCAACAATGAAAAGGATGCTATAAAGGATGGGGCTAGTGTATTGGATGGGAGGGATGAAACGTATAATCCTCCTGAAGCCATATCTCAGTCTGACAAGTTATAGAATGGAGAAAGAGGCATGCCCTATCAAAGACACATCTGTTTATATTTTTCCATGTATGCCATCCAATAATAAGAAATTAATGCCAGTCTGATGCCATGAAGGCTCCTTATACCGTTCGAAATATATCCCGCATATATGGAAAAATAACTCATAACTCTTGAAAACCAAGCATGAAGAATCCACTGAGTATATGGACATTAAAATAGAACATGTTCTATAAATTCATTATCAATACCACAAACCAAACATATACGGTTATTAAGGACTTGTCTTTACCAGAGACTAACATGAGTTGGATGACAATTTGAAAGAGCCCGCCACCAGAAATTACGTAGCTTAAGATGAAGTTTCAAATGCTAGAAGCCACGCTAAAAAATTTGTTCATACGTAGATGCTTATGTATCACAATGCATAATGCTATACTGGATATGATATCTTGATCGTGCAGTATAAGTTTCTTTTGTTTCTACTCCCCAAGTAAAATACATTCAATACTAGGTGAGTACTTATTAGAATCTGAATAATATGTGACACATCTTGTGGGTGAAACATAAAAAGAAGTAAAGGGAGATTTCATCCAAAACCAAACAAGTCTTCTATAGTCCATTCTTCTATGTCAGAGATAGGTTTTGTTAGCAAAAAGAAATAAGGCACAGGAGAGACCCAATAATCATAACAAATGCTTACAGAACGACCATCCCCTATTCTCGATAAACTTCTAACTCTAAGAAGAGCACACCCCCCAATGATTGCTTTCCAAATATATGAAGAGGCCAGAACATCAGAACTATGTAATAGAGAAGTATCTGGAAAGTGGTAACCTTTAATAATTTGAGCGACCATATAATCTGGTTTTTTGTAAATTCTCCAACACTGTTTTGCTATCAATGCAATGTTAGAAAACTTGAGATCATGAAATCCCTATCTTCCATTTAGTTTAAATCAACTTATATGAGTCCAAGAGTGCCAATGAATCATTTTCTGTTTAGCTTTGTGATGCCAGAAGAAGTTTACCATCATCAAATTCAAAGAATTGATTATCATCTTAAGAACGAAAAGGCAATTCATAAAAAAAGAAGGTATTGCTTAGAGAACCAATATAAGTAAGACCACCCTTCCTACCTGAGATAACAATCTAGCTTTCCATCCTTTTAATTTTTGGCGTACTTAATCACATAAGAAATTAAAAGGTCAAACTTGTTTCCTGCCCAGAATAATGGGAACACCAAGATACTTGTCCTTCGCTCTCAATTCTGCTGTGATTCCAAGTGTATGTTTCAACAATGCACATTGTCATGCCAGGGTAGTGGCACTAAAAAATATGGATGACTTTTACAAGCTAACCCAAGGCTCAATGATACTCTTCCAAGAGAGTTAAGATGAGTCATTCTTCATCAACTGATGCACGTTCAAAAAGTAGTAAGCCATCAACAAATAAAAGATGAGAAATAGATGGACTTTTATAACTAATTAATATTCCTATATGAAGTCCCTAAGCCATGGCCAAATGTAGTATGGAACATAATCCTTCAACATATAGTAAGAACAGATATGGAGAAATATGTCCCCTTACCAAACTCCTCACGATGACTAAAATATATCAGTAGGAATTCCTTTAATTAAGACAAAATAACTAATTATCTTTACACATTTTATCACTTGTGTCAACCAAGGTACAACAAATACCAATGCCAGCATCATCTGTTTAAGAAAGCTCTATTCAAGGCGGTCATAGGCCTTTGTCATATCTAATTTAAGCACCATAAAATTCTCTGATAAATCCGAAATGAGTGCATAAAATGATAAATTTTAAAAACAATGATTGTATTATCAAACAAAACTCTACCTAGCATGAATGCTTCATGTTCTTCTAAAATAATATTAGGTTGAATCTGTTTAAGTCGGTTTGCGACAACATTGGATAAAATCTTGTACAAGACATTACAAAGACTGATCAGCCAAAATTCTATCACCCGTTTAGGCTTTGACACATTAGGAGTTAAAACAATAAAGGAGTCATTCAGACTTGTCGGCATATCTCTTCCATTCAAAATACACAAAAACAACAAGATACATTATTACCCACATATAACCAAAAATTTTGGTAGAATAGAGGCGAGAAACCATATGGCCTAGGCAATTTATCAGGATTCATCTAGTGAAGAGCTTGTTTAAGTTCATTTGACATGAAAATACATAGTAGTATCTGGTTCACCTCTTTCATAACCTTCGGCATAACCCAAGAAACAACGGCATTAATTTTTGTCAACCCTTCTAAAGAGAACAGCCTTTTATAAAAATCCATAACATGTGATTATACATCATTCTTACTAGAGAGATATGAACCTAAGTCATCAAATAAGCCTTGTATATATTTCTTGTGTTTTCGAGTGGTTGCTGATTGATGAAAGTGACGAGTATTGTGGTCTCCAGATTGTAACCATAAGGCCTCCGATCATTATCCCCAATAAGTTTCTTCTTTTTCTAGTAGACCGTCAAGAGTATTACAACTCTTTGTTTGAAGCTTCACTAACACTGATATGTTATAGTCCATAAAGGACTCTACCTTATGTTCCAAGTCTCTTATTTGATGAATGAGGGAACAAAATTTAGTATCATGCCAAACCAAGAGACACAATTGGCAAAGATGTTGCTTCTGATGCAAGCTACCCCAATCGAGATTAATTGACAAGCACCACATATTTTGCATAATTTCAAAGCAATGAGAATTGGAGATCCACATGCTTTTAAATCTCCAAGGTCAGCCATGATCCCTTTCAGATTGGAGAAGCAACTAAAGTAATATAACGGCACAGTAATCAAAACATGGGAAAAGTATGGTATAAACATGTGCATCAAGAAATAAATTCAACCATGATGTATTAGCCAAGCCCCTATCTAATCTTGCCCGAACCAAAGTATTCCCATGACACATTCATTTTCAAGTAAATTTAAGACCAGAATACCCTAAATCATGTAATCCACAATCATCAACAACTGAATGAAATGCTTCAATCTACAATAATGAACATATAGTGCCCCTATTTTTTTTTTAATAGTCAAATATTTCATTAAAATCTCCACAAGTAGGCCATTGTTCGTCCCTAGCAAAAACAAGTGTGTGAAGTAGAAACTGACCCTATAAAGCACCATGATAAAGAAGAGCCTTAAAGGTGAACACAAGTATCAATATGATATGTTGACATTGATGAAAGTTCAACCATAGTATCTTCATCCTACATTAAATCCAACCCTTTTCAACGACTATCTACACAATCAACAGCCAAACAAAACAAGAAATGTAATTGAGTATGAATATAATTCATTTCATATTTATACCTGCAAGTTTCTATAAGAAATACAATATTATGAGGCAATCTCGTAATGAGATTCTATAAAACATGAACTATTTGGGATGCTTTCAATCCCTAACAATTTGAAGGTAAACAACTCATTCCTGATGGCTGAGTTGGTCATCACCAACCTTTGCAAAATATGATGCTTGCACTTTTTTTGAAGGAGATGCTACCTCCTTAAAATGATTTAGATTCTTCCTTTTGAGATTGATATCATGCTCCATAGACATAGGAAAACAGGCTGTTGCCTTCCACTTTCAAATTTTGGGCATAAAAATCTTCTTAGCACTAAAGTAACTTTTTGTGTCTCCTAAAGTCTCCAACCTTTTCGATCTTAGATTACAATGGTATGTCCATTTCCTTATAATCTTGTATCTTTAAGTCCTTCCTTAACTTTAGAGTTTGAACAGTTATCATATTAATGTACTAATTCCAAATCAAAATCAGGAATGTCTACCTTTTCATTTTGTGTAAAAAAAGAAAGCACTTGTAAAGTAGATTTTCTAGGAGGAACGGAATCCAATTTAGCAAATGTATCTTGAGGTGTAGTTAGAATGAACGTCTTAGAAATTTGAAGGTTATTCACCACTATTTTTTCCCATCTAGTTACTTTTGGAGTGAATCTCAACCAACCACCACATGGATGAGGTCCAAACACTTGGGGTAGAAGACAGTCTCCTTCAAAATGATCAAATCGACCACATCGAAATCATATAGGTGGAAGACGTTCGTATTGAACACGAAACCACTGAACTTGTCCATCAGGAGACACAGCTTTGATCATGCGCTTAACTGGCTTTGTAATATCAAACATAACCTGACATCGCAATGAAGGACCTCGTATATCCATATCAAAGACAGAGCCAAAGATATATCCCAAAGTATTACTATATGCAATAGACAATCAAGCCATAGAAACATCCAGAAAATGGATATAGGGAGGTTTAGAAAAATCAACCTCAAATGGTCTACCAGATGATTGGCAAAGGGGAAAAATAATTAAATGCTCATTGAAAGTCCATGGCATGTCATAAAGTGCTCTACTTCTCCCCACTTTATAATTGAATCAAAAGTATAACAAATTACGGGATGACTCCATACATGTAGATGACACTTCAAATTGAAATTGTTGCTGCCATGCAGATCATAAAGTAGCCTATAGAACCTCAGGCATAATAGAGCAATAACCAAGTATTTTCACTAGCAAGCAATAAGAATCATCTACAAATGGAATATTTTTATCCAACATAATTTCCTCTGATTCCTCATATGTAAAAGTCATTTCTCGAATTTGTAATAACAAATCATCCATAATGCCATATGCAAAGAATTTGCAAATTGAACAATGATAAGAAAATCTACCAACCAAGGAGAAACAGCCCTGGTGCCACAAGGGAATCACTAGATTCAATTTTTAGAGGTAAGAAAATGGATTTATTAATAATAAAAAGTGTACCAAATATATAACGGAGCACTGAAACTCCTAGTGACTATAATTTGTATAAACACAAACCAAAGAAATATGCAGCATCAACAAACAAACTAAATATACTATACAAAACAGAACAAACAAGAGAACAACAATGCCCATATTGATTGTTACTAGGATATTGAAATTAATCTTCTCTTTTCAGCATTTGGCTACAGATTGATGCAAATGTTGGCCTGTGATTCGAGAATTACTAGAAAAATATAACCTTGGATGTCGAGGATTCACTTGTTAAATGGGGACAACCATGATGGAGGAACATATTGGTTGTGAGGAAAAAGGAAAATAATTCCATGGAGAAGGAAAATCTTAGGTTGATCTTGAGGGGGGGAGACAGTGAAGAAGATGGACAAGATAAATGAGAGGGATGATAAAGAAAATTTAAGAATTTTTTTATTGAAGGATTGAGAGGCTTATAATCGTTGATTTGTTTATGAATATACGGCCCAAATTATAAGTTGAGCCAATCACATAGATTGCTAGCATGGGTGACATAATGATGACGATACCTCGATTGCTAGTTTAAAATTTGGATAGTTCTGGCAACTTCTTGGCCACCATATTTTAGCCATCGAAATAAACAGTAGTCATTGGTCACCCAAAAAGTTATTTTACCTTTTAACCACCATTTTGGCAACCGTCTTGTTGGCCACCAAAAAAAAGGTGGCACTTGTTGGTCACTATTTCAATGTTTTGTTGTAGTGCTAGATTTGATGAGAATTTTAATAAAATTTTCACCACATATAAATGGCATTTTTATGCTCCAAAAATTTTGTTTGAGAGTATTTTGTTCTATATAAAAGTTGAGTGAAAAAATAGAAAAAATTTTAGAAATTATATGCATTCCTGGAGTTCTACCTTTACTTATTATGTTACAAAGAAATTATTCCAATACTATTGGAAACAAAAAATTGTTCTGTGTAAATATTGAGAAACAAAATAAACTAATCTCAAAACATTAGTAGTTTTTTTTGTAAATATATCTTCACCAATATACCTTATAATTTATTTTTTTCTCAAAATCATTGGGGGTAAGGTGACACATCCCTGCTTCCCTTAGCTGTGCCACTGTAAACAAATATAAACAAACAAACAAAAGCTAAATGTTAAGAATAAATGAATTCATAAAAAAAATAAAATACCTAATTATTCGTGAACATAAACAAGCAAAGGATGCTTTGTTCATGTTCATTCGTTTGACATAAACGAGCATAAAATTTTGTTCATGTTCATTCATTTAACTAAGGCTTAGTTCGTTTTGAGTTAACCTATTAAAGGAATGTGTTATTTGAGGGTCAGGCCGGGTCAAACCCGGTTGCTAAACGATATTGGGCATGTTGCTTCAAGAAATTATGTTCCATGCCACTACTCCTGGTTGTTATGTGCCACCCCCTGCTCCTAACCCCACTACCATGTTTGGATCCTCACTAAAAAATGCCCATCTAGATGCAATGAAATTGCATTCACCCAAATTCGCTAGTCCTGATTATGTTAGGTTTTGAGCACAATGGCAAGGAATCACGAGAAAAATACCTGAATCCATGCACAGTTTGACGTTGGTTGCGAAAAAGGCCCAGAAGTCCAACTGGAGATGGATCTAGACTGGTGGGCAACAAGTGAGATGGGGCGGTGGAAAGGGTGGTGATACGGACTATGTCGTGAGGCTAAGCTTCTTTCTATTTAGCTAGTGATTAATTCTCTCATACACGAAAATGGAAAGGCTATGCATTTTCACCAAAAGGTGTGTGGACTTTGGGCCAACTATAATAATGAAGAACTTCAAGGCTATATTCAATTGAGACTTTTATTGGGTCATATGCATACTGGAAAATCGGGTTAATGCGGCCCATTACACACCAAACAAATTAACTATAAATAAATGAATATAAACAAATTTTTGCGAAAAAGTTAACCAACTATTCATCAAACATTCAGACATCAACTCTCTTAAATTTTATAAGACTATAATGTCATTTAACAGATTAGATAGAATCATCAGAGTAATCATCCATTAAATAATGGTGGCCTATTAACATTATAGCTACATTAAGGAAAATGTTTAACTCACCTTTCATGGCTTTGTTATGGAATTGAGTATAAATCTTGTCAGTTCAAATACATGAGTCTCTCACTTGGCACAAACAAATTGGCAACTGTCCTCGATGATTAAAAAAATGTCATGAATTTTTCATTTTTAATGCCTAAAAAAATAGAAAAATTTAAAAAAATTTACTTTCAAATGGATTATAAAACATATATAATATGTGTTTTCAAATAAAATTAATTTCACAAAAAAATGTAAAAATAAAAAAATAATAATTTTGAATTAAGTTGACTTAAGTTAAAACTGTTGGAATTTAATTAGCAAGAGTGATTGCTAAATTTCATAGACGTACTAAGATATTTTTGTTTTTTAAACTGATTGGTGTTGTCGCACCATAAGTTGATGTTGTTACACTAGCTCACGCCACTGCTTCTAATATTAGCTAAAGGTAATTAAGTGGTTAGGATAATATGGCACATGTATGCAACACACCATCACCTTGGAATCAATTGGATGATGTCATATGATGATTATGTGATGTGTACATGTACACTTTGATGCATGAGATGATTGTTTAATAACCACCCTCATAACTACTCATATTATATAAGGATATGACCTTTAGATAAAAAAAATATATGTCTATCTTGATATATATGACCATTGGAGAGGTAGTTATGCATTAGAATTACCTTGGTTAGTGAAATAACATTACTTTTGGTGAAGAGTTATGTTTTAAGTGAATTTAACAACCTTTAGAAGGTAGTTATGACTTTGATTTAAGGTAACGCAACTCTTCAAAAAGTTGTGACTCTATGGCCGAATCAACACATCCCTTTTAAAGATGGTTATAACCCTATTTGAAAGGAATAAGTTATAAGTGAATAAACATACTTTTTGGCGAACTAGTGTAACCTTTTATGAAGAGTTGTGACTCTTTTATGAAGGATTGTGAGTCTTGTGACCCCCTATAAGTTTTAGTTCACCCTCTATAAATAGAAGGCAGTAGAATTGTGTAAAAAATAAATGTTACAGACACAACTACTAGTGGCTCTATTTCTTCTATTTCACCTCACACACTTTTCTATCATCATCAAAAGAATTCTAGTCAAGTATCGGGTGTGAACCATAAATTTAGTTACTTGTATTTAAGTTAATTAAATATATGATTCTTTGTATTTATAATAAGTCATGTTTTCCACAACATCCTCAAAAATACATCTTTCATCAAGGAAAATATCACACAGTTCTTTAGTGATAACCATGTACATTTTAATTTTCGTATTTATTTTACATCCTGAAAATTAAAGTGTTCATTAGTTGTATACTAAATTTTCTTAAAAAATGAATTGATTTTTAGACTTCCAGGTTGTATGGGACCGAAAAATTTGTCACATAAAGATTGTTTTTCAAATAAAAGTGACCATTTAGAAATCGACTTTCAATTGTTTATTTAAACATATGCCGCTTTTACAATGATCACTATTCTTCATATGTACACATGTATATCTTTTTCATAATGTTGGACAAAGTATGCCGCTATTTTTGAGACAGGGTATTTGTATTTTTTTATGTAAACGTGAAATAAGTGGGGTGGCTTAGGCATATGAAACTTGAGCACGTAGATGAAAAGGCCAATTAAGACATGAAGGCAGAAGCTCAATGTATTGGGAGAGACTGTTGTAACGTGAACGAAGAGATCTATGAGTTGTCGGATTAGAGGATTTTGATCGGCCAAAGCAAGAACACTGCGATTCATGAGCGCTGAGAATAAAAATAAAGGCATTTCGTCCATATATGGTCTTGAGCCGATTGTTTTGTTGGACCCCCGCTCCCACTTACAACGCAATTTGGCCTATTCTTCTGCTTCAATCATTAGACCATAACCAATAGGATCATCACCTTGCTCCCCTCCACATGTTATGGGGATTCCAAACTCTACCTCTGCTCATGTGCGGTTTCCACTTGGGAAGAAAACAGCTTTAATTTGCTCCTTTATCCTGTTCACTAGTCTTTATCTGGTAGGGGTGTCCTCCAGGGGGACTACTTTTTTAATGTTGGATTTGTTCCGGCCGATATAACTTGAAATTTGACGATTACACAATTGATTTTTGGTTTAATGTTTTGATTTGAATGTTTCACAATTTTCATTCAAGTGCCCTTTTCGTCGGAAGATTTGAATGTATTATTTCAATAGAAAAGAATAAATTTTATTGTGTAGCCTTGTTTTTTAAAAGAGTAAAAATGTGTGAGTTGAATGTGTTTATGTATAAATTGAGTTTGATTTTCAAATGATAAATTTTTTTGTGAAATTTCAAGGGATAGCAAGGACTGCTAGCCTAATTTGTCCACATAATGCCCATGAAAATGTTCTAAGCAATCAAAACAAAGTAAAACAAACCGGACGGAAGCAAAGTCTCTTTCAAGACCAGGTTACTCTTTCAAGACCAGCTTATCTAGCTATCAGAATTCATATATACTAGCAGATGCACATATCCGTTGTATGTGAATCAAAATATTAAGTTATTTTTACTCAAATAATTATAATTCTAGTTATCTTATTCAAAATAAATAGTAGCTACAATGATTTTACTTTTTTTTAGTTTATATATATTCCTTATTAGTTTCATTTTCTATTTTTTACATAGTTTTTTGTTATAATATTCATCATAATTATTATTTTCATTTGCGCCGTGCAATACAATAGATTACTCATTGTATTTGATTTTTATTTAATAATAATAATAATAATACAATGTAGAATATCCTATAGGAAATACTAGTTGCAAAATAGAATTTTTTTTTATTATTTTTGATAGTAGAGTACTTACAAAAATTTGCTTCCTCGTACATTTAGTATCTTATCAAATATGTCAAATTTCTATTCTCAGTGTAAAATTTAAAATTAATAGTATGCAATCTATTAAGCACTATACAAGAGAAACTACTATTAGAAGCAAATAATAGGAGTCAAATAAAAGATTTACCCCTCAAAATTACATTTAGCAACAAATTTAATAGTTATTCTTATATGCGTCAAATTTTGCGGCATGCATAAGTGTTTCTTTAAAACCTTTTTAAAAGAAAAAAAAAACGTGATACTCTTCCATGATTACAAGATTATTTAATTTTAATATTCTTCCATGATTACAAGATTATTAAATTTAAAAAAAATTGATGTTGAACTTCCTTTTCTAGATTTCCTTGACCTTATATATCTTCTTGTCCTTGTAAATATCTCAAGATTTACTAAAAATTAAAAAAAAAATTATCTAGCATGTGCATTTAAAAATGATACACACACACATTTACTGCAAAATTTTAAATTAAAAATAATAAATCATTTACTATAAATATATAGAAGTGTCATTTTTTGAAGTGGAAAAATTATTAGCTTTAGTGGTCGGATGTCTAATTGAGGACGGATTAAGCTTCAACGAGGCTGCAAGTTTGATTCTCAACAAAACCAGAAGCAAAGTACTAATAGGCCATATGGATCAGAAATGGATGCGCAAAATAAATAAATAAATAAATTGGCACACTATTCTATGCTTTCAACACTAATCTAAGCTTTTAATCCAAATAAAATTAATTTATTAATCAATATAATTGATATGGGAAACAAATTTATTAGTCCTTTAAATTAGTATAAATGACAAATATAATCACTTTTTCATATTTTATGTGACAGAAAAATACTTCCATAAGTGGAACCAAAAACTCATATACTTGCTTTTAATTTAATTTTTTAAAGGACATAATTAATTGTTTCCTATTTGTCTCTAAATATTATTGGTAACACCATTACAGGGGACAATTATTTATTTGCCCCAATATAGCTTTATGTTGTAGTGAAGAAATGATCTTAGTTTAATGTTAATGATATTATGTATTTAGAAATTTTATTAAAATTTAAATTAGTAAATTTTATCTTAATTTTTATATTTTAGATTCAAAAAGTTAATGATTGAACTAATGATCTTATATTAGTTGGCTCAAACAATTAAATAGATTTATCATTAATGTATTAGCATAACTTTGACTTTTTAAAGAGACATAAGCTAATTTTTTTAATAAATGTTTTGAGGTTTTGTTAAAATAGATATATATCTATATATATATATATATATATATATATGCTAAGTCCATTAATAAGACATTCAATGAGAAACTTAAGTAAAAATAATTTTCTTTCAATAAGTATGATACAAATATGAGTCATGATGTCAAAGTACACACTTGGTAAGTAAATATTGAGTTTTTTCAAAATATGTAACAATAACTAATTATGCATTGCTAAAAAAGCTTAATTACTTGACTATTGACTTTTAATAAAAAATACACTTACCCTCAAGGTTTCAATTCTATACTTGCCCTCGATTTTATAGTTGAGTCAATGTGATTGTTTTAAACATTGAGATCAAGTCTTATGTAGCCTTTTTTTCTAAATCTTTTAGCTAATTAATGCTTACTTACTCATTGATTTAGAAATTATAATCACATCACTGATGTTTGAAAACCTGTTGAGAATGTGCACAAGTGGCTTATCCCCACATGGTTGAAACTAGTCCAAAGTGAGATACATATATATGATGGTAGTTGCTTGCCCTATTGGCTTAAGCTTTTAGGAATATGTGTGAGACCATTATCATATGTAGGATCTTGCTTAATAGATCTTCTTGGTTCAGACCTACCCAATAATTGGTATCAGAGCTAATGGTTTGATTGGAAACAATGTTAGTGTGCTAGAGTTCGATACTCATTTTATGACACAAAGCGTTGAGTGAAGCATATGTGCCCATAGTTGAGTATGCTCCCGATGCATCAATTCGTCCGCTCAAAGGGGAGTGTCGTGGCCAAATGTGGTGAAATCACTTGCAAGGAGAAGATTGTTAAGGATATGCACAAGTGACTTATCCCACGTAGTTGAAAGAAGTGTGTGTGTGTGTGTGTGTGTGTGTGTGTGTGATAGACTCCTTAAAATAGAATAAATTTCTCATTCTTGAAAGGAAAACTAATAACTTATAAATTAAGTTTTAGTCACTTTATATATTTGCACTTTTTATTATAAATATATATAGATATTAAGTTGAACTTTTAGGTTTTGATTAAAATGTTTAAAGTTTAAAAAGTAAATAAATTGATAAATATCATGTTTTTAGATATGTTTTATAGTCATATAAATCAAAGACATGTTTGTTACAAAATTCTAAATTTAGTGGCATTTTTTTTCTATTTTTTCTATTTTGATCCAATACATATAGTACATGTTGGGATTTTTTTTGTTCTACTAAAAGCTATTATATGTCCCCCTAAGAATCTTACAGCTTCTTTCTTTGTAATATAATTCCATAAGTGGTCATAACTAGTAGTTAGGATCTAAAAATATGTAATTTAATTATAAATTTTGAATATATAAGTCCCTAAACTTTTATACTTATTATACTTAATATCAAAAAAAATAAAAACTTGCAATCATAATATAAAATCACTAACTTCATCTATTAACAACTCTAAAACTACTTTTATGCTATGGGCCTCTATCATGAAATATAATATTTAAAAAAATTATTCAATTTGTTTAAACGACTTATAAGATTTGATTGGTTATAAGAAAATTAAAAATGAAAAAATTATTTTAATACTATTTAGTATAGAAAAATAGTTAGTTGCTACAAATAAAAATTTTTGTTACAATATTAAAAGGGATGACCATGTGGAATTATAAGATTTGATTGGTTATAAGAAAATTAAAAATGAAAAAAAATTTTAATACTATTTAGTATAGAAAAATAGTTAGTTGCTACAAATAAAAATTTTTGTTACAATATTAAAAGGGATGACCATGTGGAAAAATTAGTGTTATAATTTTACAATATTTTAAGATATTGGAAAATGTAAAAATAAAATTGCTACTAAAACTCCCCTTATTATGATATAAGCAACTAATTCCAATAGTTAAGAATTTTTTTTCCTAAAATTCTTCCCGGTGACCTTTATTACAATAATATTTTTTTTATAATAGACGCTTGAGTCATACTTGAATTATATTATATATTGCTCTAAGATAAGCCAAATATGTAAGCTTTCATATAATACAATCACCAAAGTTGGAAAAATTTTAATTGAAAAATATTTTATATTCAAAGATACTTTTTATAGTAGAACATACTTAGGTCATACTTATTAAGTTGAAATTTTAAGTTTTATAAAATATTTATTGTACTTGAGATAATTATTTGATAATAATATGGAACCAAAGGCATACAAAAGAAAAAAGAAAAAACTTTAATAGTGATTTAGGAGTTTTAGCCATTGAATGTAAGATTAACATAAAAAAAAATTGCATATGGTACTTGATTCTATATGGTAAATTTGTAACAAAAAATAAAATTTAATGGCAACTTAAATGTTTATTTTAGTGTTCTAGTGTTAATATAACTCAAATTAATAGAAACTGATAAAATTAAATTTCATTACAAGAACAAAATAATTTATAATATAAGGGAAAAAAATATCTTTCCATATTCGCGCACCTTCACACTTTTTATACTTTTTAGTATATATTAAAGATATGCATGTAGCAATAATAGAGTCCTCAATTGTTATTTTATGTGCACATGTAAAGGGTTAAGCTGGGGTAGACTCGAACATGTACACAAGGGTGAACCGGCCCCCACCCTTTGAAGATGATTCAATGAGGCCCTTAATTCCCAAGTGCACCGAGGGAGACAAGTGAGGCAAAAGAAAAAGCTCTCTCTCTCTCTCTCAAGGGCTGCGAGTAGCTAGAGGGGAGGGTAAGAAGAAGGCTGGTCCCTTGCCTGCGTGCTTGTTATTGGAAGCCTAAAAGGTGAATAGATACGCCGGTGGCCGGTGGGTATCGCACTTGATTCCTTCCTGCACCGCATCTCTCCGAATCTACAACCTGATACTTTGGGAATCTTTCTATATCCCTCTTCACATGGTAATTAATTGGAATTGCTTTGATGAAATCCAATGTTGATACTAACAAGCAGAGAGGGTGTGTGTATCCCTTAGCCCCAGTTGGATTTGGTCTAAAATTTTGAGATTTTAATACTGGTTCAGTTGAGGATATAAGCAAATAACTTTTCTCCTCTAATTGAAGATTTCTTGTCCCAAGTGTGCAGAGGCGGATTTAAATACGTACATGGAAGTGATGTCCATAGAACCCACTTTTATTTAAAAAAAAACATAACTTCTATAGAACCCACTTTTATTTAAGAAAAATGTAAGTTAAAAGTATGTAAAATTAAGTTAGGATCCTACTTTGATTTTTTATTGGGCACCATTATTTTAAATAAAACCCTTGCAAAAAGTAAATACAATAACATCTTCACAAAAATTGTTGAAACAGCTTTTTGTGATTGACATTAGAGTTTTTGTTAATTAATTGGTTAATGCCCCATTTTAGAATAGCTTTTTGTGATTGATGTTATACATTTGGATATTTTATTAAGGATGAAGATTGAACCCCTAGAAATTAAAAGTTAAATGCTACCTTTAAATTGTTTTTCCAAAACTCTAACTAATAGCTGACAATAATGTCCACTACGGTTTAAGTTAGCTTACAAATTGTGAGTCAACCTACTTTAGTCTTTGAACATTACTTCCTATTGGAAGTGCTATTTTCTAGACAACCCTTTGATTTTTATGAAAAAATTAATTAAGTATTTTCATATTCTACCTGTAAAAGTATATTTCTCTTTCAAAATTTGTTTTTAAAATTTTTAAGTAACTTTAGAGACTTATTCAATTTTAAATTACATGCAAGGTGTATATATTTAGTGAGTATAGAAGTATTTTATTCTGAAAATCAATAAATTTCTATGACTTACTTCAAATTGAAACTACATGTTACTTAAAATAATATGACGAATTAACAAAGAATTTTTATTTAGATGGATGTGCTATACTTCAAAATTTAACTTTTCATCAATTCAAATTTTATGACTAATTGTAATCTAGACTTATAAATATGGACCTCAATTTAAAAATATTCTATACGCACCGGAAGAGTGATATATGTACATCTGTCTAGTAGTGGTCTTTCGATTTATCAACCCAAGGTTTTGGGTACAAATCTGAGTCCCAATTGTGTCTCAGTTGGTTTGATGGATCTCATTCATTAAAACTTCCGTTTTAGGTGATATATATTGGTGAATCTCATTGATTAAAATTTTCGTATTAAGTGGTATATATTGGTGAATTCTTGACCTATAAGCTTAGAGCTTTGAGTCAAGTTAAACTCAATATATATCATATGTGTGCGACTTCAGTGGATTAGTCCCATCATCTAATAATCATTTTTTTTTTGTTTTCATTTTTAAAGGATGAAATTAAATTTTGTAATAAAAATCCGACTTTCAACATCTGCGAAATCAGTTATTAGAAATGCTAAACAAAATTGGTTTTGTTGACCTCGCACTTTTCAGAAAACTGCTGCTCAAGTCGACCAGCTTATTATCCAACGTCTGTAAGTTAGATTAGGTCAGGTTTATGAGGATTTTAAATGGCTGTTTAGTTCGTAGATCCCTTAATTGAAATGTGGAACTAAAAGATGATTGGCTTTGGTTTTACTCTTATTTTTCAAAATAGGTTTTACTGCTTTTATATGTGCGCATCCATTAGAGTTAAAAATGAGTCAAGCCGAATCAAATAATAGTCTAATTATATTTAACTTAAAATATCAATAGAATTTGATATTTGTTCAAATCTAGATTGAAAAAAATAAGAACGAGCTTTAAACCGACCGAGCTTAAGTTATTCACTAAAATTAAGATAAAAAGCTAAAATTAAATCAAGTTGAGCTGAGTAATATATAAGTAAATTAATCTTTGTTTGAATTATTTACCAAGTTTGAAATTTATTCAAGCTTAGTTTGATAATAATTTGAGTCAGCCATAAACAAGGCTTAAAGTGAAACAAATTTTAGCCAAGCTTAAACTGTTTGTTTATCGTTCATCCCTAACCTCTACATCATCCTTGTAAGTGCCGTTGAACTATGTTATTTAAATTGAATTGTGTGCATAAAAGCATTTTATAATTACTCCGAGAAAAGCATTTTATAAATTTCTCTTTAAAAAAAAAAAGAAAGAAAGAAAAAGAAAAACTACTATTATTGAACGTAGGGCGTGAGAGCCTTTGGGTTGCTACTTGCCCAAAATCTCCAAACGACCCAAAAGGCAAGACTGCAAGAAAGAGAACCATCCACGATCCATCCAATATCCTGGAAGCTTTTCTTTCTTTCTCTTTTGTTTCTTTTTCTCATTGGACTCGAGTAGGAGCAGTGGCCCAGCCCCACCCATATCTTCAGCCCAAATGGTATCTTGGAGCGCTCAGATCCAGACATGCCCTCCCAAGTAAAGATATTACTAGATAGTGAGTTTTTTTTTTTTACTTTTGGTAAGCTCGATAGTGAGGTTGATGTTACATGAGATATTTACTTATAACCGTCTAAATCTTAGCTAGTTTTTATTTTAACGGCTGCAAATAACAAGTTTACTTACAAAGATAAAAAGCTTAATATTAAACTAGTATAATCATTTCTATTCAATTTTATTTATGATTTTGTCTAACTTGTGTGAGCGTACCAATGTGTGTGCATATTATCTCCAGAATCTCTCTCGCAGCATGTTAGAATACCGCCAAACTTTGCCTATGGTTTTTATTTTTTTACCCTTTTTCATAAATATTTGGACTATACACTACACTAAATGTGTGCACTGGGCCAGACAGACCCTGCTCAAATCTGGCTAGGTCAAAATCTGCCCCGACACAATATGGTAAAAGCCCATTTAATTATGGGCCATTTATAAGCTTAAGAAATACAAAACGAAGATTGACGCAAGATCGATTTGAGCTTGGGCCTAGGTACGGCTTGGACCAGCTCGACTGGTCCGGGGGGGCTATTTGATTTCCCAGTCAATGGCCACCTAATTAAAAATAAAAATAGATAAAATTGCACAATAAGAACCCCAAGCGGCTGATAGCATCTTTTTTGGCCAAAAAACCTTTTCTACCACCATCTAACTCCTATAAATGACTAGTTTTTTAGGGTATTTTGATCCAACAAGTTTTTTGCTTCTCCTATAAATAGAGGGCCTCCTCTCCAATCTGTAGTGCAATACAGTATTTGAAGTCTATGCCCAAAATTTGTCGTGAATTCAAAATATATTTCCTTGAATACAACCAACTATTTTCTTAGAAACATTTTAAACTTAATTGTCCCACACGGTGGAACTCCATATACAAGATTTTGACAGATGCATATCCATATGCACCATTGTTGACTATGTTTTTGAACTTGAAAAGGGATAAGAAAGTCCTAACAGCTGAATTGTGTGACAAGTATTACAAACTTTGGCAATTATTACAGTATTTTTATAAGGCAACTGTTTTTTTCTTTGATATTTACTATCCCACTGTCCACAATATTTTGATATATTTGATAAATATTGTTTATGTTTTGAAACAGTAGAAGACAAATATGTTTTTAAAAGACACCGTCAAAGCAATGAATGGCTAGTGGCTTACATATTTTTCTTACATTTCCCCCATCTTTTTACTTGCATTTGCCTTGACCCCGACCATGAAAATTTAAAGTACATTGTCTTTACTTGAGGGATATTATAGTTTTTTTGAAATGGAGCATACGAGTAGTTGATGAGCACTTGTGAGAGCTATACAAGAAGTATTCATCCTGCTATAAAGACAAGATAAGAACCACTACTTTCTCCATCGATGGCACTTCATCCTCCTCATCATCAGCACCATTCAACCCTGCGGCACAACCGCTCAAGCTTCTCGACCCACATCCTCTGACTATACTATTAAGCACAAATCATAAGTTTTATTTTTAGCTCTATTTTGAATGTTTTATCATTTTCTCATGTAAGGCCCATTCTAAGTTATTTGCAAGTACCACTTGGCTTTTTATTAATAAAAATTATGCCAATTGTGGTGTTTTTTTCTCTAAAATCATAGTTTACCAATTATTGTTTGAAAAAACAAAAAAAAAAAAGCCCAGCCCAAGCCCAAGCATGAATTTTGCATGTCAGGCCACTTGGCTTTTTATTAATAAAAATTACTTCAATGGTGGTGTTTTTCTCTAAAATCATAGTTTACCAATTATTTTTTGAAAAAAAAATTATAAAAATAAAAAATCCCAACCCAAGCCTAGGCCTAGCACCAATTTTGTGTGCCGTGCTCGAGCCTGACCTAGCAAGGCCTAGGTTGGGTTGATCCCGGGCATGTCAAGCCTATAGTGTACCACTACACTACACTACGAGGATATCATAAAAGATATTGGGAAATAAGATAATCTAAATTAAATTTGGAGAAAACCTATGATTTTGCAAGCAATCGAAGATGTAAGGACATGGATAATTTTATATCTTATCACTCATGCAAGATTTCAAATGTCGGTTATAGGGGCAAAATCCACTAGGGATCACCTAGCTTATTTTTTTTTTCTTAAATGGATATCTAAGCTTTAAGTTATCATAGCGAGGTACCTTTCCTTCTACTATGCATCTTAGTCAGATACTTTCTGTTAATTCCAGTGTTAAGTCTAATGGAAAATGTTGACATGGCATAAAAAAAACACAAAAATAAATTATAAAATAATGCGTGTAGTCTTCTAACTTTTCCTATTAACAATTTTCAACCCTAAACTTTTTTCATGACCCCCTTCATCCCTCTCCTCCTCAGTTTTCTTGCTCTTCACTGCCACCTCCTTCTACTCCCCAACCATTACCCAGAAATTGCATTGTTTTTCGCCAGCCGACATGGACTGGCTCAAGTCTCCCACCAAGCTCAATAACGTACTCAAATTAAGTCGATTTCGCACATAAAGCTCTCAAGTCCATCGAATCAAGTCTGCTTTTCTTAAACAATTCCAAAAACCTAAAAATTTTCAACTTCAATTCATTCCAAAAAAGGAGAAATTGGTTTCCTAAATAATAGGGCTATTATTGCCCATTGAAAGACTAACAAAACCCACCAATAGCCAACAACAATGGCCATTGCGAAAGGGCACAGACGACCGTGACTGTCAAGGTTCCATGGGTTTCAGCTAAAGGGCTGACAACTGAAAGGCTGAAGGATTTTGTAGCGGTCATTGAGGGTATTGGGCTGAAGGGCTGAAGGGTCGTCGTTGTCATGGAGGATTTTGTAGCGGTGATGATCAGCTGAAGGGCTAAAAGGTCAACACTATCATAGAGTATTTTGTAACAGTTATGATCGACGGCTAAAGGACGGTCGGGGACTGAAGGGTGGTCAGGCTGGCAATTGAAAGGCAGCTGGGAACAGCAGCTGCAACTAGGCTAGTAGCTTTTAGGTTGCGGTGGCAAAGACGAGGTTAGGGTTTTGTGAGGCTGGATGGGGCAAAATTAAGTTTAGTGGAAGTTTTAGGGTTATAATTAGTAATTGAAAAAGTTTGATGACCAAAATTGTAATTTTAAGTTTGTTTTAGTGTTATTTAATGTCATGTCAACATTCTCCACCCAATTTAATGAAAAATTTGATGGGAAGTACTTGAATGGGACGCACAATGAGAAAAAAAAAAAAGTTGCTCATTAGGACAGTCTTGAGATATGGTATCTAATTATGACATAAAAAATAAGTTAGGTAATCCACTGTTAATTTTATCCGTTGGTTAGTCTTAAAGTTGCTTTGATTCACGATTTCTCAAAAAATTTTGAAAACAATATTATAAGAAAGTGATATTTTAGAAAGTAACAATGCTATGACTTTTAAAGTATGGAAATGATCGAGTATTATTAGTTGGAATAAGAATCCAGACAGTATTGTGTTTGATTACATTGACAAATCAATTTCTTGAATTCTTATTTTCAAAAGAAACGTCGTATTCATAATTTATTGGAAGATCATTTTCTTACTTGAAAAGTGACGGGAGTTACATTTTCAAAATTGTGAATGGATTTTCTCCATTAGGAAGTGGGAATTTAAATAATAATTTTGCTAATCTAATCAAACAGTGTTGCATTAATCTTTTTCCTACCATTGATACTCAGTCATTTTTATTTTTTTTTAATGAAATCATTTTCAATGGTTTAATAATTCTGCATTATACTTTTCAAGAATTTTCAGAATCCTTGAACTTTGGTATTCATTTTACACGAAAAAGTAAAATGCATCCTTTGTCCCAACCTCTACTTACTCATCATGTTTCAGAAATCTGGCAAAAATAGAAAAAGGATCACAGATTTACTCTGGCTCCGTGGAGACGTGGGCACAAATACTAGAACATAGAAATGTACAACACAAACTGCAAAAAGTCTTGCAGCAAACAGATGTAAATCAAGCTTAGTGTCTGGTTTTCTGGAACGTAGGTCTAGAACGAATCCTGTTGGGACCCGAGGTGGGCGGCGGACAAGCAAATTCAGAGAATATTTCCATGAAAAACTTGTGAAAAAGGTCGAGATAAACAGGAGAGCGAAGTCGAGAGTAGTAATGCAGAACCTCTTCGATGTCAAGAACATGATCCACATTGCTCATGTCCAACATCTCCATCTCCTTCAGCTTTGAAGTCACCAGCAGCCTCTCCCCTGTTTCTTGTTCCCTTGCCTTTTCTCTGTGAACTGGGGTTTCAGTCTTGCCCTTGAACCTCCTGGGCTTTTCGAGCTCGATGTAACTGTAAGCGCTGGCTTGGTCGCTCTCGCTCATGTTGGTTTCTGGGTTGCATGAGTTTTGAATTTTGGGGTGAGGTTTGGGAATTTTGTAATACTGGACAGTTTCAGAGCAGGAAAACAGACAGGTTAGAGTTTGGAGGGTTTTTTGCAAGAATTTCAACGAGTTTGAAACGGAATTTCTGAGTGGCAACATTTTTGAGCGGAGGATTGAAGTGGCGGAGTAAGTAAGATTTTGTTGGGATTGAAAGCAAGGGAAGGATCAGAGATCTTTCTGGCGGTCTTTGGGATGGTTTCTTTGTTTATATATAGAGAGACAAAAGAATGGAAAAAGTGCTTTTGTCTGGGTCTTTTGGTTCCGCTTTGGGGTCCTTTAGAGTCACCAAACGCTCCTTTCTTCCCGTTGTGCTTTCTTCTTTTTGGGGAACCTTGAAATGGTTTGGTGGTTTCTTCAATTCTTTGAAGACTCATATTTACTCCAAGAGTTTATGAGATCAATTTAACCGACTCGATAAACAAACTCAACTGAATTATGCATATAATTTTTTTTTACTTCAATCAACTTGTTTAGTTCAATCAATATTTGTATGTGAATTCATTGATGTAAAAATTCCAAAACTTTGTATTGGCTCGAGACCTTTTTTTTTTATTTGTGTAAAAGTTTTGAATAATTTATTTAATTACGGAGGTAAAACTATTGAAATTAAAAGTTAAAAAGCACTTATTGGATAGTGTTTTTTCAAAACTCTAATATAAATAATCAACGCTAATCTCAAATAGAGTGTATGGAATTGCAATTACTATCACTTTTTTTTTTTTATATTCCAAAGTATCTGTGACCTTTTTTATATTACTATATGTTTTGGTTCTACCAATTGTACCATTTCAATAAACAAAACCTATGAATACTTCTAGTTGTATGTGTATGTAAGAATGTCTGTGAATATACGTATAAGGGAATGGATGATGTCTAATTTTCCAGAACTTAGAAAATTACCGAATCAGCGTCTGATATTTATGAAAAAGTTAATATGGACATAAAGTTCAAATCCCTAACCCTCACTGATTATTCTTAAGTATGAAACCAACTGATTTGAAACTGTATGTTATGAGAAAAATAATGGATTTATAAAAAAGTTATAATAGTAGAACTCGTAGACACATATAAAACAAACACCAATGATGTAAAATGAGGGTGGAACAGTACAAGAGTTGGCGGTGTCGTACATGCAAGTGAGTAGGCTAGCACGGGCACACACACATGAGCACATGCTCAGACATCCAATGAGAGTGTGAGACGTTTAGTCCATGTTTAGGTTTGTTCATGGTACGTGACATGTCACATGCTTGATCACTTCTCTAGACCATGCGTAGGCTACGTCTTGCGTCCATTTGGCACATACATGTCAAGCTTTGTCACATAACATGTCACAATCCAAGCACATGTTGATAAGCCAACGATGACTAGCCAACCTTGAAGCATATGACATGGGTAAAGTTTGTTGGGATCATCCAATTTATTTTCGTGTCTACCAAAGTGTCTTATCTTTTATTGCATATCCCAATTAAATACTTTTTATCAATTTCATTCACTAAATCTAACAAAAATCGGTAATGTGACATTAATTAACACTAAAATAAGTATGAAATAACAATTTTCGTCCTCTAAATTCTTCCCTTCAACAATTCTAAATCTCAATTTAATGAGTGAGAGAGAGAGAACCATACAAGAAAAAAAATTCAAATGTTCACAAGCTTCGGTTTAGTTAGATTGGACTCTGAAAAAGATTCAAACTTTCATTCAAACAAATAGATCTAGTTCCCTAAATTTCTAAAGGAATATGAATCTAAGAGGAAAATCTTCCCTTACATTTCCCAAAAACAAACCTCACAAAAACCAGACCACAAAAAATACTTTCTGTTTCCCTGAAGAAGATTCGAACTTTCATTCAAACAAAGAGCCATTTTCAAAAGATTTCTTAAGGAAGAAGAATCCAAGAAACAAATTTCCTTCTATTTCCTAGAAAACAAACATCAACAATCTACACTAGAAGCCATAACCCACAAATTGAAAGAAAGAGAGAGGGGGGGGGGAGAGCCAACCTCCACCCTGCCCTTTCACCTCTTCGTCCTTCTCCCTCACCCTGTCACTACAATTTATTCTAACCCTGTCTCAAAATCCATCATCACGAATGCTACCTTAACCTACTCATTCTCGCTGTCGTCTTTACACTTAACTAGATTTGCTTCAGTGTCTTTCCCTTCAACGTCACATTTAAAATCTGCTTCACCAACTCCAACAACGTTAGCCCTCTGCTATTTTCCACCTCTGAATCCACATCAAGATCGATAAGCAATTTCACCATGCCTAGCTTCACATAGCCTGCTGTCATGTGGAGAGCGGTTAAATCACCAGCATTATTGCAGTGGTTTAGATCAGCACCAATGTCAGTAAGGAGTTGTACGCAAGGCTTAGAGCTAAGGCTGAAGATGAAGAGAATAGTGGTACAACCATCAGGGTCCACCGTGTCGACGTCGCACCAGTTGTTCTTAAGGGAAAGGACACGAGTAAAGGTCTAATCATTGGCCTCCTTGACAACTGTGGTGAGAGAGAAAGTTAGGATTAAGGTTTTGAAGGAAAGGAAAAAATGAGGGATTTTCTTGGAGGATTATGTTGCTGTGTTTTTCTGAATTTCTCTTGTGCATTGGATGCTTGAGTTTCAAATTGAAAGAACCCACCCTTTGAATCGAACTTATTGTTATTGCTGACCTTAGTGAACTTAACACCATATGTAAGGGAACCTCACTTACCTTAATATAGAGTGTTCTCAGGATCTTAGGATAATTAAAATTTAGTAATCCTGCTCTTAGTTGCAAATGATAAAGCTAATACTTGCGTTGTTTAAAAATTTATATGCTACTAGTTGATTATCCTATGACATGAATCAATGCATACTTAACTTTGGCATTTGGAAGAGAAGTAATAAATAAAACCTTTCAAAATACTTTTCATGGCATTCATAAAACACTTGAAACACACACCAAAGTCATACAAACATGTTTACTTAAACTTCAATATTAACTTATGTACACATAACACTTAACTTATGTACATCCATAAGCAACCATAGTATATATACAAACATATGCACTAAATAAGTCCATACAAACTAGTCAAACTAGAGGCATTTCCTTGGTATACTAGTACCCAACAAGTACAAAGTCTAAGAATATCAAAATAACTCCCACCTGAACACAGAACCTCCAGAAATGAGAAGTCCAATTTTTCTTGTGCACATCCCCTATATCTGTCAAGGCTATATTAAATAACTTGGTTAATACAATATTATGACTAACTAATAAATTAGAACCATTAAAGATTCATAATACTTTAAATACTTGCACCAAAAACCTTGCTTAACAACCCTTCAGTGAGTGTCAGGTTTCACACTATTAGTATCTGCATAACGTGACACTTAAGAAGGTGAGAATTACAAATTCTCAGTAAATGATCAAATATCTACAAGAAAATCTTAAGGCCTAGCGTATATAACATATATATACATTTTAACGTGAGCTCAAAATGTTCTGAGGTATTAAATAATGGCTACTAGTATGGATTCTATGGCAGGAAACTCATCCTCAACCCAGCCCTTCTTATAAGAGCTTAATTCTTGCCTTAGCAAACTTGGCTTGTCACTTACTTTACCTTACTCATACTGTACATGAGTTATTAAACTTGGTGACTCATTCTTTCCAAGCTTGATAGTTTAGCTAGGGTACTCTTGAGCTTCAAAGCCCATCTTGAATACTTAGTACCCGTATACTTACTTAAGGACTATTTAATAACTCAGTCCTTAAGCCACTTCTTGCCCACTTCTTACTTTCTTAATTAATGCATTGTAAAATTTATAATACATCAATTTAAACTTGAACTCAAAATCCCTTACTTGGAATAGTTAATGCAAGCAAAGACCAACTTCAGTATCCTTATGGTCTCGATTTTCGTATTCTTATTTGTACCGTTTATAGTAGCTTGAATATTTCTCTTTTAATTGATCATTTAGCTATATAAATAAATAATAATTATGACAATATTACAACATTCTTTATGATTTAAGTGGTTAGGATTAATGCCCTCATTGAACTTCAATTAACCGACCCTTCACTCAACAAATACACAGAGAAAACATTTCTTAGTCCTCTTTGATTTATTATTGCTAACTTAACAACTGTAACAATTAATTAACCAAAAGGTCAATTTTTTTCAATTTTATAACTTATTCCCAGCCGAAATAACCAAAGGAAATAAAATGGTTCCTTACCTCCCCAAATCCAACCGTGGCCTTAGCTCCCTACAAATTACTTGCTTGATTCAAGCTTTCATGCTTAATTCTCTCAACAAACAAGCTTGGAACCAATTTAATCAACAAAATCAGCCCCTCTACCAATGAAATAAACCAAGAAATTAAGGGAAAAATAAATACTTGCTTGCTTACCAAAAATGAGCTTAAAACTTAGCTCTTTATGCAAGAAATCCAACTTTTTCTCCTAATTTTACCTTGAATTTGTAATTAATTTGGTGGATTGAAGCTTGGATGGTGCAGTCATGGAGGTTTGGAGAAGATGGAAAAAGACTCTGGGGTGGTGGCCAGATATGGATGAGGAAGACAATGAAAAAAATAATAATAAACTAAGTCAACTTTTGTGTGTTTAAGGTCAAATCACGCAGCTGGTCTCTTTTTTTGTACTAAATTGTATGTTGGGGCATCTTCGTAACCGACTAGAAACCTGAGGACCAAAACCACCATTATGCCGCACCTGAATCCTACTTCACTTTAATTAACGCCCAATCCATAGCTTTAACAAACGTGCAATTTAGTGCCAGTACTTATAAGGGTCACACATAAACCTAGATAATCTAGTCAATTCACAAATTTTATTCACAATTTTACAAGGGTAAAGCAGGAATCACGAAAAACTGTGATACCTCAAATTCAATATTTTTCCATCCTCTACCTAACCGTGCAATAAAAATGGCTCACTATATGAATTGACCAAAATGCCATTCTTCGTCCGTTTTACTTAAATGATCAATTTTTGTCCTCTTTAAGCTACTATATTTTATTAAATTAAAAATTTACTTATATTAAATATTCTAAGTATATTAAATTATTAAAATAACCAAAATTACCTAAATAATTATTGTCCAAACTTTTGGAGAGCCGTAACACCATATGACATAACACCAAACATTTTATCTAGATGTCTGGATGGCAATATCTGAATATTGAACGTAAAGCTGTAGTTTTTTGTTGGGTTATAAATTTCCAGTTTGTCTCAGAATGTTTTGCTAGGTCATGACATCTGCAAAAATATAATTAAAGAATTGTAAAAAAAATATGTAACTTATCCTTAAGGGATTTGTTTATAAACAATGTTAAAAGTTAGAAAAGCATATACAACAATGATTTGTAGTGTTAGGGACATGAAGAACTTACCTCAATCATTTATAAATTATTGTAAAATCTAATATTAATCTTAATCGTTACTTCAAAAGAAAGCCCTCGTATAGTGTTTTTCAAGTTTCATGGTCCTGCTTTTGGTTTGAAAAGACTTCGTTTGAGAATTACCCAAACTTTAACATCTTATGATAAATTAAGGAGATTAATTTTGGGAAACTTACAATTATATCCTGAGGTGTACTTTAACCTACAGTTTGTCTCCTCTAATTTTAAAAGGTCAAAATGCGCATATGGTCCTCTAACTTGATAAACTCGAGCGAGTTAGTCCTTTTTGTTTAACTCAGTGCGAGTTGCTCCTCCAACTTTCCGGATTAAGCATGTTAGTCCCTAAAGTTTGCCTAACTAAACGATTTAGTCCATCACCTAACGAAAAGCATCCAACTCAGACTCTTTTTGACTTAACGTCGTTTCGTGGGTGAATAGGTGGATTAAAAACCTGTAGGTCCCGTGATTTTGTTTCTTTGAGCGCGAACGTCTTCGCGAAGGAGGCGGACGATACAGCGGAAGGCGTTGACCGATTCGGCGTCTCACGATTCAATGAAGTCTTGATGGAGTTGAGGACGGCGGCGAAGGTCTCACGATGAAGTCACGATTTGGTGAAGGGCGTTGATTCAGCGAAGGTTCAAAATCCCCAAAAGTCCGACGATTCTGCGGAAGGCATTAAGGGCGGCGAAGCAAGTCATGTGGCGGGATTCGTTGATGAAGAGCCCATCGATTCGGCGAGAATAGATGCGACGATTCGTTGATTTGGCAAGGATCCATTCAGGGAGGGTCGATGCGAGGATCAATTCATCGATTGGTCGAGGATCGATGCGAAATCCGTCAATTCGGCGGCGAGGATAGATGCGACGATCGTCGATTTGGTGAGGATTGATGCGAGGATTGATTCGTCAATTCGAAGAGTCTGTCAATCGGTCGAGGATCAATGTGAAGAATCCGTTGATTTGGCGGCGAGGATCACTGCGAAGAAACCACCGCCCCTAACGACCGGGAAGCTGAGGGAGTCGGAGTCGGAGACGAAGAGTGGGCCTTACCAAGGTGGGATACGCAAGGTGGTGCCCTTCATTGGGAGGGATTTGACGGTGAAGAAAAGTCTGTCGATTCGGCAGCGACAGCGAGCTTAGTATAGATGGCGGTTCCAATTGCCGAAATAAACACTAAACAATGAGAAAGACAAGACGGGATGATGTGGAAAAAAATTGGCTTATGTGGCAGGACCAACTCAGCACAGTTCCATGCCACACCAGTAACAAATCTAACTCCATTTACTTTTTCATCCAATTTGGACGAACTCGCTAAATTTTGCAAAGTTGGGGGACTAACTCGCACAGAGTCAAAGATAAAGGACTAACTCATTAGAGTTAGCCAAGTTGAGAGACCAAATACGCATTTTGGCCATTTTAAAAACCTATACTTTTATGCCCTATATATTTTATACTGTCTAATAATAACTTCTAAAATTGTATTTAAACAAAATGATAGTCATCTTCCAATAATTTCAATCTCTTAAATATTTGTTTTATAATTAATAAATATTTTAAATTATCAGTTTTTCCTTTCCGTAAATATATTTTCCTCATTGTAAATGTATATTAGTATCTTTTAAAGGTTGATTAGCTGTGAAAAAAATATCAAAAATCTTGAAATTACTGAACTATGGTTATCAAATAGTATAAATTAGGGTTTCAGAAGTTACTGTCGTATACTGTGAAGAAAATAAGGTAAAATGTATGTTTTTTAAAATAGATGAAACAAAATGTAAGTTATACTAAACCATAGAAGGGTTTTTATAATTTTCCCGATTAATCTTCACCTATTCAATGAATGATACTCTAGATTACTTTAGTTCTTCTATAGCTGTTTCGACTCGAGGATCAGATGCTCTAGAATTAATCAATTTGATGTGCCCCTTTATGTTTTATATTTACAATAACTTTCCTTGGTTGGCTGAGGCTGCTGACCTCCGCGGCCATAAAGCTAACGCTTTCTCATCTCATGGAAATTATTCTAGAGTACGAGCGGGAAAAAACCATTCCGTGATTCACGCTGCCAGCTCCAGCTGGACTAATTAATTTTATATTGACCGTTGACTACGGATTCCTTTTTTAATTGACCTTGTTAATGTCTGATTAAGAACCACTCAAACTCTTACTACTTGGAAAACAAATGATTTGGATGCCCAAATGGAGCTTTTTTACTTTAATGAACTAGGGTGTTTCTAGAAAATTTCTACTGCTTAACCTAGCAATTATGGACTTGAACCCAAACCATAACAAAGAGCACAACCTCATTAGGCTTGCATTTTGGGGCCCAAAATGAGCGACACACCTTTCTTGCCCAGATAAAATTAAGAAGGCCCACGAGTTACCAACCATTTATAGATGCCCTTTTTATTTCGGCTACTTTTAGCCTATTTCTACATGCAACATTTCAGCAGGGATGACGAAGGAACGGTTAGTTGAGTCACAAGGTTTCATCCCCAGAGCAACAGATTGGGAAAAAAAGATTTGCATCCTTTGCAAAAGTAGTTTTTTGTATTTTTGTTTTTATTTTGAAGCAATTGATAGAGTACATCATACGACACAAACACAAAAACTAAGGAGCTGGAGGCTCCAATAAGCAGAGATAGTTGGGCCCACCAAGCAACCAAGTGTAGCTTAATGTTGGCAATGATAGCCCATGCCCAAGTATAACAGTGTTATACTCACTCCCTTCCTCATTGCTTGAGCTCTTTGACTTTTAATGCCGTTTGAGGACGATTAATTTGTCTTGGTACTTTTGTAAGAAAGAAAAATGGTGAATACTAGCATTCCCTTCATTCCTATTTAGCTAGTCACTTTGAATTATTACATAGTTTTAGAAAAACCTATCTTTTAGTGTTTTTTATATAACATAAATGGTAAACAATAATGTTTTCTTTATCTTTTCGGGAAGAATAAGGTCAAATATTTTATATTTTGGGAAATAGTATGGTCAGATATTTTGAAACTACCCTAAAGAGAATAAAGGCAAAAAAAAAAAAAAGGAGTGATATTTTCTTAATCTTTTTTTAGAAGAGGCACTACGATAGAATTGTCATTCACTGATACAAAACAAATGTCGGTAAATATAAAAAATGTGTCAGTATAAGTTCATCGATGATTCACCAACACGCAAAACAATGAATCAATTAAAGTCGAGTAGGTATAGAGTTTTATCAACACTTTCTGCTTGTGCTGGTGAAGCGCATTTACATATACCGACACATACAAGTTGTGTCAGTTAAAATGTTCTACCAACATACTTTTTAGTCTGTGAATCGATGGATACTTGGAAAACATCATGGTATATATGACTTTTTTATGTACAAACATCTCGTTTGCACGTCATGTATGTGGAGAGTGCAGAGCATAATGGTTGCGGGGCTATTGGTAGGGAAGATAAAGGGAAAATTATAGAAAAAGCAATACAGATGTTTTTTTTTTCCTGTCGTGATGAGCAATATTATGAAAGTTTAATGGCGATTCTAAGATTTAATCCTTCTATTTTTATTAAATTCCTTTGATGTGGAAATAAATTGGATCCCGCTATCCCAACTTATATAATTATAATAACCGAGCATAAGGTGTGTTTAATTATGAGCAACATCTCATACTTATTGCGATAACTGCTACTTTTTGGCACCATTAAAATCATTACAAGTTTGCATTGCTTCTATATTTAGCAACGCCTCCAAAAATTTTGTTGTTTGGTTGGCAACTTTTGCAGCGAAAAGTTGCTACTAAGGAAGCGTTACGGCGTCGACAGATAATCACGGCGGAGCAGGGCTTTTGTCTGTTTGGCTCTGTTGCTACTGAATCTGCAACTTGGGGCCTTTGGTGCAGTTTGTTCCTGGTCTGTTCAGGTGATGGTTGGCGGCGGCCATGCTTAGTGTTGTTTCACGCAAGGAAGTTTGGATGTTTTTTTTTTTTTTTTTGGGGGCAACAGCTTGGATTTGTTGCTAGAAGGTGGTTTTTGAGATCGGGAGCCAAATGCCCAACAAGTTTTGGAGCTTTCCAAACTTGGGGTGGACGACCGGATACTGGTGTAGAGCAAGCTAGCTGCTCTGTCCTTTGTTTTTTAGATTTCTTTTTGAATATTGATTCAGTTAAAGTTTCTTGTTCGAGGAGCAGGAAGAATAGTTCTGTTGTTTGGTCTCCTCCGGCACCTGGTTTAATGCTGATGGGTCGCTGAAATGATCAGGAAGCTGGTTCCAAGAGCAATTGGAGGAATGTTGTGGGGGATCATCTTTGCTAGTTGATCAGTCATATTATATAGCAGTTTTTCTATTCCAGTGAGCACTATTGATTTTAATGTTGGTTGCTGAGGTGTTTGTTTTGCATTTGGTGGCGACTCGTGACTCGTGAGAATCTAAGGACCTTGAATATATATTCGAATTGCAAGTGATCCTCCCAAAGGCTGTACCTTGGGTTAATAATAAGGGAGGCTATGGAGACGGAATCTCTCTTCTGTTTGGTCCTAATCGGTTGATTGGGAGTCTCGTTCTCCTGCGTTTTTGATCGTATGTTTTTTGGTGGCCTGGCCTGGGGTGGTAGGCTGGTCTTGTCAATAGTATGAGCATATTTTTCTTTTTTCTTTTTTTTCTTTTGAAGTAAATATACTTCAATTTATCATTTTACTTTTCATTTCTGAAATCAAACATTTATTTCAAAATTACAATCTAGTCACAATTTAAAAGAAATTGAAAATGTTTATATATATATATATATATTTAAGTCAAATTTAATAAGCCAAAAAATGAAATGGAGAAAAAAAAAGGGGACCGTATGTGGAATTTTTAAAAATTTTCGTTTTAGTCATTATATTTTAAAAAAATGGAACGTGGCCCTAAACTTTAACAAAATTTTCAAGTGAGCCACTGAAATTTGAAATGTGATAGTTTAATAATTGACATTTTCATGTGGGCAAAACTGAAAAAATGCTAACAATTTATTAGTAATTTTTTTGTATCTCGGCCGAAATTGAAACTAACTAGGAGGGAGAGACTAGTCTATTGTGAGACAAAGGATTGAAATTAATAATTAATTGATTTATCACAACACAGGGAATTGAAATACTAAATGAATTGAGAAAGAATAAGTTAGGAAGGTGAAGGAAGCGAGAAGCGTTCACGTGATCATGAGATAGGTAGGGATGGAAGAGAGGAGAGAGAGAGAAAGAGAGAGAGTGAGTCAGTGACGTGGGAGGGGAGGGGAGGGAGGCGATATCGACGGCTCAGGAACCGAAAGAATGAAGAGAGAATGAGAAACAAATTGTAGTAGTAATAATCCTATATACATAGATACCGGTAGGTAAAGAGTAGTAGTAGTGGTGGTGGTAGAATATTGGCTAGCTACTAGATATCCAGCAAAACATAGGAGGGAGGGCAATAAGCACGCAGGCAGGGACAGAGCTGAGCTGAGGTTGGTCAGACTCGTCATCAGAGAGCATTTAATGGCAAACGAAACTGGAATTGCTTCCGACAACCGATGATATACATATGTCTCTGAACATAAAACAAGAGAGGAAAGCCAACATACGAGATCGATGGAGATTGGTCGTATCGTATGATTTTATTTATTTTCAATTCAAACCCAAAAAGCTAGCCAGCCACTCATCAGCCACAACTCTCGTCAATTAATGAGCAACCAGTAATACTTGTAGTACGTGGTCCTACCAAGCTCGGCCCAATACATGTATGTGTACTGTTAGATAGATAAGAGGAGAAGAAGCGCACGCAGAAGAATTTGGTGTGGGAATTAATAAGACAAGAGTAGAATTAAGAAGAGCAGCCAATGCGAAGCCCAAGCAAAGATCATTCTGTTTTAATCTGCTTTGGTTGTCGAGGACAGGACATGAGGAGGAGGCCGCGGAAGATGGTGACACGAGAGAACTTCTCGCACCGTCCTGCTTTCCTTTTCTTGCTCTTCCCCCCTTCCTATTCTCACGCAACTTCCCCATCACCCACCAGTCCTCCACCACCCCCCCGGCCCCGAGGCCGAGACTCCCCAACCATTCCAAAGTCCAAACCCACTATTATTCGGCTTAGCCAGCTAGATAGCCTCTCACTTTTGAATTTAACTTACATTGTGGCCCAACATACCTTCATTTCTTCTCATTACGATTAATTTTACATCCGGAAAATGTGTACAAGAGAGGCCATTCCATTCTTGTAACAAAACTATTTGAACAAATAATTCTCCCCCAAACTACTCTGTTAATAATAACCAAAGCAAAAAATTATGGCACCCCATAAAATATAGATAGTCAATTAACTAAGAAAAATTAAAAGATAACAGATGACATACATCATAATCCAATCTGGGTTGTTCCTCCATATAGGCCCACCTGCCCAGATAAACAGTAATTTCTATCACAATTAGCATCATAAGAGTCCTATAATCAAGTTGTGCCTTAAATTGCTAGGAGCTCACATGAAATAAATTGGACAGTCCTTCATGATACTAGTAAATTAATTTTGAGGTATATACATCTAATCTTGAGATAGCTAGATAATGAGTTAATAAATAACAGTAAAAATGCAGCTATACCTCTTTTTTTGACAACTTCATCTTCCTTTCGTTTGAAGGAGCGCGACTTTTCAGTAGCATCCAAGTCGGAAGTCTCAGTCTGCTGCAATGAAGCCAAACAATAATTGCTTCAATTTTGCTTCTTATTTATATTCTCTTCTTAAAATTAAGTCAGCAAATATCTCTCGTCACCTGTCTCATGAAGCTTCGCCCAAACTGGCTTCTAAACATGGAAGAGTAATCCTGAATTGGTCTTAATTTCGTGAAAGTGGTAACATGTGGAGTTTTAATTTTTCTATCTTTTTAAAAGAAGTTCGTGTAAAAAGTTCATTTTTTTAAGTGAGCTCAATCCCAACTACAGATATATACCAAATTATGTACTAACATCTACAATCTACATAAAAAAAGCCAAATATTTATCTTACCTCTAGAGTAAAATCAAAAATTATTTATTTGTGAATCTCAACTTAACTATAATCACAAAGGTATTTTATGGCATGTAGTGATGCAATTAAGAACATTAAATAAAACGTAAACAACGCCAACTCAAAATGCAGGTAAAGAGACCTTTGGTATATATACCTGTAACAGTTTTTGATTTCGTGGACGTTGATATTGTAAACCTTTATATTACATGGGCAGAACTTGATTTTCTTTTTTCTTTTTTTTCATAGGGGGGCTTAAAAGTTGTTTTGTTAAAGCAACAAAATTTGAATATTCTTTTGTCTAATTTAGCTATCACAAAAAGTTGACGCCCTTTAGAATCAAACAATCGTCAGCTCCACCTTTTCGTGTGGGAAGACCTCATGGCTTTTCACGCAGAAGGTGAAGCACTGAAACGTTCAAAATTTGTCTTTCTACTTTTACATGAAAGGCCAGATCGTCTATGGATGCTTCTTCCGCTACATCTTTTCGGAGCACAGTTCTTTTCCCCAACTCTCGACAGGAAAAGGGTAAACAAACAGAAGGCCAGACCCAGTTCAGACTTCAGACCTTATCGTATCGGTAGTGGCAAAAAACCAAAAGCAAAGGAACAGTCAGATCAAAGAGATTTTAACGATTACGGTAGGAGGATGAGTGATCGATCAAGCACTAATCAACTAACAGATACAGAATAAAGAACAAGTTAATCCGGTTTGGTTAGAACTCTAAACTTACATTAATTTCTAACATCAAATGAAGGCCATCCCAACTTAGAACGGAACACAGCAGTTAACAAAGTACTTGTTTTGTTCTTTTCCATCATCTAGTTGTCCAAGCTAAGGCCAGTTGGAAAACAGAGCCTCGTAGATCTCAGTAAAAACTTCCAGAATTATCCGATGATGGTGATTCGAGTTCAGCGATAGGAAACACTGAAGCAGCTGTTCCAGACCCTGGGCCGAAAATATCTGCTTCTCCACGATCATCTCCACCATCGACGTTCTGAAGTCGTTGTACGGGTCGCTCGAGCTCTTCACCACCGCGAAGCTGTCCTTCATTTTAGTCGCTCCATTTTCTATCGGCAGCACTCCAATTTTCGGATTGACGGCCCTTCTCCGGTGAAAGCTCCGAGGGCGGCGAAAACCAGAGGAGTCGGAGGAGAGAGACTGGGAAGAGAATAGCGTATCCGTCTCATCCTGTCTCTCGCCGTCTTCGTCGCTGCTGGACCACCATGATCGGCGGTAGGTGACAGAATCTTGGGAGGACGAGCTGAAAAACGTAGCCGCATTGTGAACTCTCCGCTTAGTCTTCTGGTTCTTCTTGCTCTGCTTGTTCTCCTTCTTGTCCTTCTTTTTCTTCTTGGTTTTCTCGTAGAAATCGAAGTTTTTGGACTCCGAAATGGGGAACAGGGGAGAGGCAGGGGAGGCGGGAGGGCAGGTTCGGCCGCCAAAGTCGTCAAGGAAAACGAACGGCGATTTCCTGGCAGAGAGTTTCCGTCGAGGATGGGAAGCCATCATGATGCAGTTGTGATCGATGGCGGACATCAGCTCCGGGCATCTGGGCTTGCAGATGGAGGGAAAAGGTCGGGCCTTCTGGGACGACAGCAACGGGTACTCCGACATGCGGGAACTAAGATCAGATTGGTTTTGCAGGGAAAAGACAGCTTTTTCGGCGACATCGGAGAAGTTCCGGTTCCGGCAGGAGGACAAAGAGGAGCGGAAGATGCGAGAAAATCGGTTCTTGAATCGGCCGTCCATTGATGGGAGTAGGGAGTTGGAGAGGAAAAAGGAGAGAGCTTTTCTCAAGCAAGGGAATGTAGAAGAATATTGAGAGGGAGATGTTGTTCCGTTTTGTTTGTAGTGAATAAATAGAAGAGAAAGTGACATGTTTTAATGACACACACACATATATATATACATACACGATGAATGTTAGTACATTATATATGCAAAGGGAGTTTTCCAAAACTTTTTTCATCTAAATAAATTTTTTTTTTGTGGAAGGCATCTTTGTAAATCGAAATAACAACCTCTTTTATTTAAATTTTTTCCTTCATATATACATAAAGTTTTGAATCGAATTCATTTTTTATAAAAAAAAAAAATTACTCAACCAACTTGGTAAGACTCTTGCCTAATATTTTATGTCAAATCGTTAGTTTACTTTTTATATAGCATCCTTTCATAAGGAAATCTATTATACTTCACTTGTCTCAAAATTTATATATATATGTATATATATAATATTACATATCTTATTTATTATTCATATATAAATATTTTTAATATATAAAAATATTAAAAATAAAAAATTTTAAATTAATTATTAAAAATAGATAAAATAAAAATTTTAGGATAGAGGGTAGTATTTATTGTAAGTTTTATATAATTATTTAACTGTTCGTCAAGTTAACTAATGTACAGATTTTTCGAGGTGTTGTAGGGAAATAATTAAATGGGAATGAGAAGCGTAATTAAGATACTTTCTGCCGGGTTTTCGTCCTTTTCGTTGTCCTGCATTAGCAAATGTTTGGATTTTGGAGACGACTTTTCTTGAACTAATTAGGTCATTATTATTGACTGATTTTTTTAATTCCTAAACTTTTTCTGCAGGTCGTAATGCGTCACTGTCGAATTCTTGACAACATCCTCAGATTATAATAGGACAACAATAAGCTGATTACATCATTGTTTCAAATTAAAGCGGTCTTTAGCAGCAGGGGAAAAGGTTGGCAGTGTAGCTTTTTCTTAATAAAAAAAAAAAGTTAGTGCGAGGCTAAAAAATAGTTGCAGGTTTAAATTAATAAATTTATTAAAAAATACTTCAATTCTACATTATTTATTTTTTAATAATTAATCTATAATTTTATATTTTTAACATTTTAAAATATAAATAAAAATTTTTTATATATAAATAATAAATCAAGATTTATAGTTTTTATATATATATATAGTATTTTAATTTTTTTCTAATAAATAATAATATGAATAAATTTAAATCAAATAAATTAAAAAAATTAAATAAAATTAAAAAAAAAAGTGGGATAGAGGAAATAGATAACAGAAAGCCTTTACCTGACAAACATGTCTAAACATTTTACAATATTTAAACGGCAAAAGTAACGGATTTGACATTGATAGGAGTTCTGAGCATGTCTACGAGCAGTGTCAGTATGGGTCGAATTAGCTCAGGTTTTTAAAGAAAAAAAAAAAACAATTAAAATCCTATTTAACTTAAGAACCGAAAATTGAACAAAATTAAAACTATGGATCCAAGTTTCCAGTTCTCATTCTAGGGCTTTTTAGTTCATATCTTTAGGGAGCACTCAGAGGTAGAAATGATATCCAATATAATATATATTTTAACTTATTTTAAAACTAATGAAGGTGGAAATCAACCATTAAGTTGTAAACTCGTACCGATAAACCAAAATTCAAACTAGATATAAGAAAATCTACCTAAAATTGACATACTGTTAAAAATTGATAGTAAAGCACCTATTTTTCTTTCTCAATAGCATAAAAACTTTTAAATCAGAAAAATCTTAGTTAATAAAAATAGTACCACAAAGTACTCTAACAGAAAGTACTACTTAAAATGGTACTAGAAAACCAATCTAAGTTCCTACCAAGAAAGTTCAAAGAAACAAAATACTCCCTCCGTCCCAAAAGTTTTGCTCCATTTATTTTTGACAACTAATCTATGATTTTTTATTTTCAACATTTTAATATATAAATAAAAAAATTTTGTATATGAATAATAATTCAAGATATGTAGTTTCTAAATATATTTGTTTTGATTTTTTCTAACAAACAATAATATGAATAAAATTGAGTCAAAATACAACAAAAAGTCAAATGTATCAAAATTTATGGGATGGAGGGAGTACAAAAGTTGGGTGGGCGGCTTGAAGAGGCTTGATTAAAGTCGATCAACTAGATGACAAGCTTATACTCACAAAAAAACTTCATAGGAGTGAAGAGCCAAAATCATGGATTATAATGTTTTGCATTGGTGATGGAAGACCATCTAGAGAGAAAGAATGAAGAGGAAGATGAAGCCGCATAGAAAAGAACAACCAAATAGGAGTTGCGAAGCTAGGTTAGCCATCATCGATGGGTTTTTTCATTGTAGCTTGGGGAATGGGAGTTGCTTGTTGCAAAAGTTGGATATATGAGAAATTTAGTAATATCATAATTTCTGTTACGTGTTTAACGATATACTTCGAGTTTAGTTTTACCTTAGGTTAGTTTCATATGAAACTAAAATCAACCTGAAAGCTTATGGTTCTTCTAGATGTAGAACCAACCAATGAATAATAACTCATTTTTGCCCAACCAACTCAATCACGTGCAAATGATTTGAGTTGAATTTTGAGTTTATCCAACCAATGTTCACCCTTATCTATTAGCAATACTTTATTTTATCTAAGCATGGTGGGGGAAAAAGAGGGTTCTAGAGTGAGAAGCTCTTGCTACTCTATCTAGAAATTCAGGTATTCTCAATAAGGTTTGACACAAAAATATCATTTTTCATTAAGAAAAAAATCTAAGAATATTTTTATTGAATAAGGAAAAGATGAATATGTGGTTTGAATTGTCGAAAACGGGTGTTGGTGCAGGAGTTCCATCGATCCCATTGGTGAAGAGATCATGTGGTCTTTTTCTTGTTGGAAGGGAAATTATGACATTGCAAGAAGTAAGAGGCAGAATTTCAGACGATCGAATGGGAGACATCTGTATTTTTCAATTCAAGAAAACAACAATGGGAAATTTATAGTATTGATTAAAGTGAAATTTTTAAACAGTTGAAATATAATAATTCCAAAGGGAGCAAAATCACAGGGATGGCGTCATTTTCATTGTTTGCACAAGTTTCTGTTAGACTGGGATTGGTGCACGGGTAGCAACAGTGGTGATAACCACCTTCGTGTTGGGTATGGTCAATTTTGGTGTCTGAAAAAAAAAGTACCATGGAGTGGGTGGCATCATTCGTTTCTACTGCTTGGCATCAGTAGGAATGGAGGAGGGGAGAAAGAAAAATCAACTAGGCTAGTGGAGACAATGAAGCTTGAAGATGGGATTAAAACTCCGACCGGGAAGTAGAAAGGCCATGAGCAAGGAGCCAATGTGTCACACGGGTTTCATGAAGGAGAGACGATGGCGTTCAATGAAAGATGGCCATCTGGTGGCAATGGGGTGCAGAAGTTAAGCTAGGAAGACAAAGAATCAGGTGGACATTTTTTAGGCAGCAGTAGAAAGAGTTCTCTTTCGGTGGTTGCGAATTCCAGCAATGGAGCTCAATGTGTATCCTTGGATATTAGCAGCAGCAATAAGGATAGCCATGGAAAAGGCTTGGGCATATTAGCTAAGGTTGATCGGGAGAGAGACAGCGTGTGACGGAGCAGACAAATATTTGCTGGTTAAATGAGGTGGTGCACAAAGTGAGCTGGAGGTTTGGGTTTCACATAACTCCTTCGGCATGGGCCGACTAAGTAAGTTGTGTGGGCCATAACGCCATCTTTAATAACAGTAAATGTTATCAAGTGGTAAAGGTTTCTAAAAATAAGGATGAGGAAAATCCCTAAAAAGAGTAATTGGATGGGTGTGATGAAATTGATTTGGGTATTTTGAAGAAATAAAAAAAAATTAGATGAAGGGGCAGAAAAAATGGGCTCAAGGTAAAGAGGCTCGGCATTGAAATGTGAATTAAAAAAACTAGAATAAGAGATTAAGTTACTACAAAAAAGCATTGAGAATCAACTAGTATTTTATTTTTTTTCAAGATAAGATTGCCTTCAAAAGTTATGAGCTATGGGTATGAGTATGGGCTTTATTTTTATATTGGGTTCTGTTCTAATTAGAGTTCTAGGCTAGGGTCTTTCTTATTTATCGGTGTGGATTATGAATTTGTGATGTTTTTTGAAATCTAATTTTTTGGATTTGAGTTGTGCATCATTTTTTTTTCTCTAAAATGATATTTGTAACTCTTATTTAATTGTTTCTATTTCTTCTAATAAAATTTTCCATTGCCAATAGAAAAACTCTATTTTATCTATATCTATATTACAATTTGAGAGTAAATATAAATAAATATATAACTAAAAAGAGGGGAAACTCCAGTTTGCTTTTTTCACCGTCAACTATAGCCCTTGAGTTTTTACTCTCACCCTGCCCACATGAGCGAGAGCTGCATCCTTCATGGTCTTATCTACAGTATAAATTATAGCCAATTGTGGGATGAGCTTTCTTCTTGCTTTCTTCTTCCTGGAATGAAAAATAATTACTCTCTCTGTGTCATATTATTTGCATCATTTACTTTTTAGTAATTAATCTATAACTTTTTATTTTTAACATTTTAATATAAAAATGAAGAATTTTTATATAATAATGATAAATCAAGATATATAGTTTTTAAATATATTTTTTTAAATTTTTTTTAACAAATACTAATATGAATAAATTCAAATTAAACTAAGTGAAAGAGTCAAATAGTGCAAAGAATATGAAACAGATGAAGTACAATATATGAGTTACTTATTTTGGTTTAGCAATATATAATTGAACTTGAAAATTTTCTAGGTTTTCAAAATATTCATGAACCCTAATATGATTTTTATGGAATTGAGAGACTAATTAGGTGAGTCTAGTATCAATCGAACATATTTTGTGATGAAACCTCCACCAATTCGACAGTCAGAGCAATATACCAAAAGGTGACAAGCCTCCTGTACGATGGAGCATCTTGCGACGGTGAAGGCAGCAAGGCCACAACTTTTAGGGCTGCCCGCCACACCTCAGGTCCTTAGTGCTGGGGTTGCACAGCCTCAAAGGAGCACATCAATGTTGCAGCGGGACTTAGATGAAGAAGACTGGAAGAGTGCCTAAATAGTAGTGAGTCTTTAAGGTTAAGGAAGTTGGGGCTAAAAAGCAGTTTTCAAGTACTAGGATAAGGAATTAGTTTGCTAATCTTCTCATAATCTTTTTTCTCTTTGGAAAATGGAATAGATTCCTTACGTGGCCAACTATTTAACTATTCATGAGAAGCCTTAAATGTACTGTTCAATTCACGATTCTGCCTAGTGAAGTTGAAGCCCGGTTGGGGAAAAGCCCCTACTAGTACTATTTCATTAAGTGTAAGCTAAAGCAGGTGCAACTGTGCAAGTAACAGAATCTACCACTTTTCTGCTGCAATATAGCTAGGCTTTCTTTGTCAGGTCAAAAAAAAAGTTGGCAAACTTATCATACTTTGATGATTTATTGAGAAACACATTAACAAAGCCTAAACCCTATAGCTGATGAGAATATCCACTAACGGCTTACTTTCAAATTGCAATATAAGCAACCCCTTTATTTAATTACTGAAAAAACTTCATATTTAAAAGAAAAAAACAAGAAGAAAGAGAGAGAGAAACAGAGCATGTGATCTTGAGTTGTGAGAGAGACGTCTAAGATTTTGAAATGAGAGGTTCAAAGCGTAATATTGTCAACTTTTTCTTGTTTGATGCATTGAATATTTAGCTATAGCCCTCTCCTTTTTTCCTTGTCCCAATCCTCACTAGTGGACTTGTACACTAAAAGCTTGTCCCTTTCCCGGCGTCCGGCTCCATCCCACCCATCAAAAGACAAATAAACGAGACTGACCAAAATCTTGGGCCGCCCAAAATATGGAGCACTACTCGATAGTCTTACCCAGAGAGAAGATATATATATATATACAGGAAGTTGAATCTTTAAAATCTCTGCAATGTTTCTCGTCGCAGTTCCCCAGGAAATGTCAATTTTCACCAAATGAAAAACGGGATCTTCAGAGGCCAAGAAGCTTCCAAGAGCACCAAAACATGTCAAATGGGTACACCTCTCGCCCTTTTAATCACCAAGAGCTAAGGGACAGGTTCTGGGATTCAGCCTTTTCGAGTCCGAATTTTGCTTCCGGACAACAGGAAAAGCTCTAGTTTTTCTGCATGGAATTCGTGGCATTTGCTTGCTTGCCCTTCAAGCTCAATCAATTTTCAATCATCATATTTTGGCTCTGAAATTTTCATGTTTTTGCTTTCCTGTTCAAGATACATATACAATACGACTACAGGGATAGCTAGAATCACATAGTTTGCATTTGGATGCCCATTTTATATGATTATAGCTTGGGGGTTTGTCAAAACCTTCATGTGCACTTGTCGTTTTGCCTTTGGTTGTTTTTCTTGTGGCGCTATTCAACTAATTATTAGCTAATCAGGTCCTAGTTAATTAATAACGACCGTTTCAAAATTCAAATTCCTTTTTCATTAAGGTTATTCTTGCATGATGCGAATTAAGAGTCAAGTCAGCTTAATCCAAAATGGATAATTTTTATTTTCACATTTTTTTTTGTTTAGAATCAATTTCATTTAAAATCCAACAATCTATTGATCGTAAAATTTTTATGATATTATTAAATTTTTATAAATTTTTTCTCATTTAATCGTCTAATATATATTATAAAAACATGATACAGGGTTATATGGTCTTTTCACTTAACAGAGTAACTAATATAATGATAAGTGGCAATTTAATTATTTTAGGAAAGAATTTGATATGTTTTTATAATGTCTTCGCCATTTTGCCCTTGTATAGCCTTGCCCACTTCACATACCCAAAGTCCGTTGTTTTGGTCAAGTAATCAGAGGAAACATTTTCATTTTCTTCTATTTGACTATATCCCCAATTAATACAATGTTCCTAATGTTTTTTATATGTGTTAGAAGGAAACTCATAACGTCAAATTAAAAGACAAATTACAGAAATCATGCGATTAGACAGGAACGTCTTCCACTATAAATTTAGGAAATTTTGCATAATTCTATAAAATCACCCACATCAATATTTGAGTCATTCTCTTTTCTAGATGACTGCGATTATGGGTGAAAGTTTCGGGTTTATGGTCAAGTTCAAGCTGGAAGCCGAAAAAACAAAGGCTTTCATAATCCAAAAATTTCAATCCGAACAGACCCGAAACAAATAGAGAACTTTAACTGACCCTAATCCAGAAAAACATGGTCGGGTTTCGGGCTCACCCGACACCCCACCACTAGTTGCCACCGCTTCGTCCCCTTTGCCATCTCCTTGTTGATTGACCACGATTTGAAATGGTGAAGCCACAATGAATGGACGATGCCGACTTGTGAATGGCGGCAAAGTTGCAAACGGCAAACTGGGGGACAATGACAACTTTCAAATGGCGGCAGACGGATGAATCAAAGGGCAAAGGTTGAAGATGAAGCGACGGGCGACAGGTGAAGAAAGTCAGAGGACAACGCAATGGGTGAGGGCGGCAGGAAGGAGTGCGACGGTGAAGGGAGACACAGCAATGAAGGATGACTCAATGGGCGAGGGCGATGAAAGGGCAGCATGGAGGAAGAGAAGCAGACGGCGGATGGCAGCAAGCAAAGGCAAAATGAAGGAAGACACACAAGGATGAGGGAAGTATGCTAGGATGGGGGTTAGGAATAGTTAAGTATGTTAAGCTTGGGCTTGGATTGGTAAATAATTAAGGATCAGGCTGGGAAATAGTTTTTGTTTGGGCTGAGAAATATTTAGGAAATAAAAAATCGGGTTAACTCGGGTTGATTCAGGTTTGGCCCGAACTAACTCGATTTTACTTCTAGAAATCGAATTGAGTTCAGGTTAGCCTAAATACCCCCTTTTTCTTCTCCTGACTAGACCCTAATCTGAAACATTGGATCATATTTCAAGTCAGGTTTTGGGATATGGTCAAAATCTTTCACCTCTAACTGTAATTATCAATTGTTGGCGTTTCCTACCGTTGAATGTTGGTCTCTTTTCAAAAGACGAGCGGCGCTATCTTGGGTGACATTGGTATCCTCTAGCAAGTAGAACTTCCCCACCGTAGTCGAAGCTTCTATAATGAGTCCTTGATCTTGGAACAAATTAACCGAATGGTCTCCAGATATTTTATAGATTGCTTTTTCATAATTGTTTTGCTTGAGCTTTCTCCGTTTAAACGAAAGGTTCCATTAGAAGATCTAATGGTATTCATATTTTATGTGGCTGGTGCCAACAGGAATGATAATTAGGAATGTGTAGTATTTTCATTTTTTATGATCCTATCTTGACATATGAGGTAAATACTAGCTAGCATGATTGATCACTATTAAATTGTGTGTGTATCTCTAATTCACCAATGAAGTGTCAGATTTATCAATCCCATCACAAGCTACCATTACAATTTACTCATCACCACTTTTCATTTAATTTTAAGAATTAGATTAACTTAGATATCCTCTTATAAAGTCTTAAATTAATTATTACTTTTTCAATACAAAAATAGTAAAACCACTTGGTCAAAATAGCTAAGTATAATTCGATCGCTTAATCATTCAAATTGTTCTTCTAGTGTGGCCACCGATTATTTCTATATACTAAAAGAGTAATTATTGTAAATAATTAAAACCAAACAATCCTATAAAAAAAAATCGCAATTCTATTTTTCTTTTTGTTTCAATTTGAAGATGGTAAATCTATCATTCAATTCCTATAATTTACGAACTCTGCTTAGTTCCAAAGATTATATACTACCAAAAATTTGAGCGGGAAAAAAAATAGTAAAGTACACCTTACCATAACCACGCATCATAATAGTGATTTGGGCACATGTATATTACTCCCTCCGTCACAAAAGTTTTGCTCCATTTGTTTTCAGCAATTAATCTATAATTTTTTATTTCAACATTTTAATATATAAATACAAAATCTTTGTATATGAATTATAATTCAAGATATGTAGTTTTTAAATATTTTTTTTTATTTTTTTTAACAAACAATAATATGAATAAAATTGAGTCAAAATACAACAAAAAGTTAAATGTATCAAAATTTATGGGACGGAGGGAGTACATATACATATAATCGCAGACATAATACTAAATAGTGGGTTTAGCAGAAATTATTTTTCAAGTCATTAAAAGTTTTTATTTTGGTGTGTGTATGCTTACTCACATATGTTTTTATATTTAATTGCTTTGATATTACCAACATCATCCTTTGAATTCATATTTCGCCCATTAATTGTGTGATATTGTTAAGTACCGTAAGGAAAGTGAATGCTTAAATAACAAATTTAATTAAAAAATCCACCGTTAACATACATCATATATTAGAAAATCAATCCCTAATTAAACCGCACCCAATTGTATATGTATGGATATAATGGATTTGGAATATCACACATTAATCAATCAAAGAGATTCAACAACTAAAAGAAAGATCAATTCTGGAGGATCCTTCCTTTCTTCAAACAGAACGAAGAGAGATAAAATCAGAGCAATTCCCTAAATGTTTCTGGATCTTACTCAATGTTCCGACTATTCACGGAACGTGAGAAGTAGATAAATACAATTATATTTATATCGTATTAATTAGCCCAAGCACTAATGTTTCTAAACGTTTTCTACATGGATAAAAAGTTCAGTCTTTCAAGATAGCATTGTTCTTGCTTATTCTAATCAACCTAAACAAATTACTTATGTACACAATCTTCCTATTTGTTTCATTTGAGTCGCAAAAAAGTATAAAACCGATCCTTTCTAACAAAGGAACATAACAACTAATCGAACAATCTTCCTATTAAATTGCCATGATAAATTAATGCCAAACCGAATCCTAATTGCTAATTCAAATAGTTAGAAGTAATTAAATGCCAAGATTTATTTTCTCAACCTACTTGATTTATTACGTTATTAACTTCCAAAAAAAAACTGATTCGTTATTCATTTTAATTACTAAAACAAAATAATTAAATCTTTTGTAAACAAATTAATTTTTTGTAATGCACCAATTCGTTATTCGTAAACAAATTAATCTTTTGTAACGCACCAATATAAGCCCGATCAAAATACATTTTTAACCTATTGGACCCAGTAATATTTTTGTTTAATTCATTATTTTTTTCATTGATTCTATTTCCGCTTATCTCATTAATTTTTTGAATAATTATAATTTTCAACTGAGGCTTAGGTGAAATTATACTTTACACCTACTATTTAAAAATATACGGCAAAAACTTCTGAAATCTTAATTTAAACTATACGGTAGTTATATTTAAATAATTTCAATCTATACAGTATTTTTTTATAGCTAATTGACATTTAAAAAAAAAACTGATTCGTTACTCATTTTAATTACTAAAAAAATTAATTAAATCTTTTGTAAACAAATTGATCTTTTGTAACGCAACAATTTATTATTCGTAAACAAATTAATCTTTTGTAACGCACCAATATAAGCCCAATCGAAATACATTTTTAACCTATTGGGCCCAGTACTTTTTTTTTTGTTTAAGCCATTATTTTTTTGATTGATTCTATTTCCGCTTATCTCGTTAATTTTTTGGAATAATTATAATTTTTCACTGAAATTTAGGTTAAATTACACTTTACCCCGCATATTTAAAAAATATATACTTTGCCCATGCCTTTTTAACACAACCAGCAACAACTTTTGAAATCTTAATTTAGACTATAAAGTAGTCATCTTTAAGTAATTTCAATCTGTATAATATTTTTTTATAGCTAATTGACATTTAAAAAATGTTGTTTTTACATTTATAGAAAAAAAATCTGATAATTTCAAAATGTCATTAACCGTAAGAAAAGTACCATGCATATTAAAATTACTAGAAGATGGCTATTGTAATATCTAAATTAAAACTTCAAAAGTTACTATCGGATTGTATTAAAAAGGTCAGGGATAAAGTGTATATTTCTAAAAAAAGATAAGCAAAGTAAAATTTTACCTAAACCCTATGGGCAAGGTGTAATTAACCCCAATTTTTTTTTTAAATCAATTGGGCCAGGCCTAATCCACTTCACTCCTATACACTTGATAATAGCCCAGGCCCGATCCATTTATTATTATTTTTCACCAAATCTAAAAAATAAACAGCAACAATTAGAAACAAACTTTAAAAATACATTTCTAATATCTTTAATGTTGGATCTTACTTTTTTCACAAATGCTTCATCAACAAATAAACAATTGATTGAATCATTGTATAAGTTCAAATCTTTTAACAAAAAGAAAAAAGTTTAATACCTATTTATGAAAATTTGTTACATATCTTTAACACATTCTTTTATATGAAGAATTATTACAGTGTATTCCTTCAAGACCAAACAAAAGAAAAGCATTTGAGTAATGATCAAAACTTAAAGGTTTGAAAAACAGATAAATTTGTTAGTGATACTATCTTAAGATATGTTATTGTAGTATTTTGAATTGTTGGTTTTATTGCAATATTTCTTAACATTTAAATATTCATATATTTTAAAATTTGATATAACTTGGAGTCCCGTGGCAATGCCAGATATGTAAATTAGTTTTAAAAGAGCAGTTAAATGCACAAATTGAGTTTAAGAAAGAGTAGCTATCATGCACCTGACGGGATGATAGATGCGCATCGACAACAACATTCATGAGCATTTCCTAAAAATTCAAAGGACCAATCTTTGTGCAATTAGAGTACAATTTCTTTTCGTGATTTCCCCTCAAGGAAATTAATGAATATAGGCTTATGCATAACTCATTTTTGGCAGGAGTAAATTTTTATTCATGCGAGGGTAACCATTTAAATTAGGGATGTTAATAGATATTCACTCCAACGGGAATCCGGTTATATCCTATCATGCGGGTAAGTTTTTTTTTTTACAATTAAATGGATGTTGAGTATATATGGATTTTTTTTCCATACCCATTGGATGTAGAGAGGATACAAGTTTGGGTCTGCCCCATCTCGTATCCTACCTACTTACATGCATACATACATACATATGGTCCACCATATGATTTACAGTGGTGTGATTTTCTTTCTTATATGTTGTAGTTTGCCAAATATTGATTCAGGATGAGCTTTGTGTGATCAAACATGTCTTTTAGAAATTCATCAAACATGATATTTGTTGCTTATCCCTTATTATTGTAAATAAATGTTGCCCAATATAGGATTGAAGTTTAAATATGGTTATGTATGGATATAGCTTATTTTTACTAGATTTTGCGTTCCATTTAAAATGGTATACCCAAGTACCAATATCTACATAGAGATGATGGACATGAGTTTAGCTTGGTGACCTAAAACCATATTTTTTACATGTATTATCTATTATATATATATATATATATATAAAGCAGAATACACTTAAGAAGTAAAAAGTCTTTTTATTTAGCAGACGCAACATGACATGTGGCAAATTTGACAAATAAGGTAATAAAGTTAGTATTTTTTACAATTATTTTCCAATAATGTCCTTTACACAATTTAGCCTACAATTAAGGAGGAGAATATTGCATTTAAAGTTGACTTTCAAAACTTGATAAGAAATCCTTTATCAACATGATTTAGTTCCTAATTTGTCCATACATACTTCAATACAATTGAATTAATTACAAAATCAATAAATTTGAGTTAATGAATTACACAAATATTGCATTAGATAGGGGAGGCCGACCTCTATATAAGGTGATAAATCTAATAGAAAACCATACATTGTACATTTACTCAACAAAAAGTGAAGTGTATCTAATTGCTCATTGTTGTATTTCAAATTTTTGTTTGGTCTATGAATTTGGGGGTTCAATTTGGATTCGGGATGGAGGCCAGGCCTTTAGGGGCATCAGGAACAAGTGCATGGCATTTGTCGTGCCTAAAAGACAGGTTGCTGATTAATTCTGCTTCAATTGTCTACAGGAGGATTTGACACTACCTGGGTTACTACAATGTATGTGTAGCAAAAAAAGCATGTTTCTTTTTCACTTATAAAGGGAAAGAATTATCTTCCTAATTTTTAATATAGTACACTAATCATTTTCATTGAAAGATGACTAAAATGAGTAATCTATGATTAATTAGGGCATACTATACCAAATTTTGGTGAGTTGAGGCTAATCATAACAATTGCACTTTATCATGATTAATTATGAGGAAAACATAAAACAACTAGTAATTAAAATTTTAAATACAAACTAATTAATCAATATACATATTATCATATCTCTTAATTAAGTTGACTATTAGTCGTCAGATGTACCATTTAGTTTGATCTAATTATATGCTCAACCATACATTGACGGTGCTACAATAAAATTTCCATAATTTCATACCAAACTTATTCATATTCAAGGAAAAAAATCAAGTAAATACCACCATTATAAGCAATTCTTGGCCCAACATAAGAAACATAAAAAAGGGAAATAATTCACTATTCCAAAGTTAATGGCATAATAATTTAGAACCTAATTTTCGTAAGTACCAAATTTAAACAAAATTGTGAATAAAAAAATTTAATCCTAATTGAGCAACCTGATTAATCAAAATCACATCCTATATTACTTGGATCATGTTGGCTTATCATAATAAAATGATAACATATTGCCAACTATTATAATTAATGGTAGGAATCTGAATTTTTCTTAATTTTTGTATCAAAGCGATTGACATTAATAAAAAAAAAGTAATTACACATTATCATTAACAGCTACCCCTAAACCAATAATTTTAGAAAAGGAAAAAAATATCTAATTAAGTAACCTAATTGAACAAAATCAAATTTAAGACTGATAATATATTGCTGACTATTGTAATTAATGTTAGTAATCTTAATTTTCCTTAATTTTTGTATCAAACAGATTGACATTAAGGGGGAAAAAAACAAGTAAATACACGTTACCATGATGACCTATAGCTCAGCTCTAAATCAGTAAGTTCATAAAGAAAAGAAAAAACCTAATTAAGCAACCTAAATAAACAAATCTAATCTAAGATTAATGATATATTGACAAATATCTGATCCAAGATGTATGAGAGTTTATATTTATGTCATTGTAAGTAAAATTTGGAATCATATGGAAAGAGAAATAAACTAAAAATATGGTCCCTGAATGTTTTACACTGACGCATTGAGTCTCCAAATTTTGGAAACATTCATTTAGGCCATTCTCAGTAAATTATTTTTAGTATATTTTAAAGTTGTTTAGATTTTGGCTGAGGTATTTGTAAGATTATTTTAGGTGACTAGGTTCAAATTTTAGGACTTGAAATCTTCCTTTGTTGGATTATTGTTTACGTTAACTCATATGGACTTTCTTTATCATTTGTGACTACTAATTTTCTAATTGTATACTAACTTATTGTTATTTTACGCCTGTTGTGGGACCCTTCATATTTAAGTTTATAAATATAAAATTTTACATTCGATCGGATTCAATCAATAAACTTGAATTTTCATGAATAATACTCATTAAGGATGATAACTTATTAACTTTGAACCAATTGAAAGGACATCTTGGTGTATCGAAAAATGTTGCAAAATTTCTAATATTAATTCTTATCTTTTCACCTCCGAGCATCACAATATTAATTTTCTTTCTATCCTTTAACTTCATTCAATTTCAACAACCTTGTGTGTGTCTACGTGTGTGCATCCTTAGGCATTACTACGTTCATCCAGCTTGTGTTGGTGGAACTAATTGGATTAACTCATTTAATTAGATTTCTGAAAAAGAGTTCAGGGTCATTAGCTTTATCTTATAGATAATGAATTCTTTATGGACACTAGAAGCTGTTTTTTCTTAATTTGAAAAATGTGAAAAAAAAAATTGAATGAAGTAATAATTTTGGCTAACATGGATCCAAGGCATTTTTTTTTCCTCTTCCCTGTTGTATTTGATAGTCTGGTAGTTTAATGTGAAAAGTGCTTTTCTGTAACAACATGCTAGACGTTTGCATAAATAGAATCTAGATTCTACCATATTCTACATGCTAATCAAAAGTGGTGGCTATTCTAATTTTGATTATTATTTCTACTTATTCAATAAAGTCGATTGATCGATACGTGTTAATTTTCTGTTAGAATAAATTGATGAAACAAAAGCCAATCTAATAGCTGCTTTAGCAGTTACGATAGTTATAACCAAGATTGTTAAAATCACGATCCTGATCGTTAGATTGTATGATCTTAACATAGAAAACTTTGTTAAAATGTTGTAAAATTAAAGACGTAGTAGGATCATGGTAGGATTACGACTAGGATTGTAGGATCGAGAAATCCTACTGATCCTACTCGGGTATTGACTTTTATTAGGGTAAATTACACGGATGATCCTTAGCATTTAATTATTATTCTGTTTTCATCTCTAGTCTAGTAAATGTTTTGTTTAGATCCAAAACCTATTAAAAACGTCATTTTTTGGTTCTAAATCTATTAAAAATATTTCATTTTCTTCCTCAGTTGGATAAAATTTGTTAACTCAAGGTAACTGTCTAATAGCAACTTTTTAGAGTATAATTTAAAATTATTCGATAGCTGTCTTACTGTAAATTTAATATATATAATTATTTTCTTACAGTTAATAGACATTCAAATTACCAATTTTTCCTCTTTGTAAGTTGAACTTATTTCATTCAAAAATAAAAAAACTACTAATTTCAAATTATCTACTTATTGTAAAAAAAATTATTATACATTTTAAATTTATTGGAATTCAATTACTGAATATTTAAATTATGGGCATTGTACTCTCTTTTATTTGTCAATAATGAGTTTGTTCATGAATTTCTTTTAGACTTGTGTTGATTATTTTAGTGGTTATGTGGATGTATATGCTATTAAAGTTTAAACTTTATTTGTATTGTATCGATAATTATGTTGTACCATTGTTGTAACACTTAAATTGTACTTAAGTTTATAATATAATTGGCCTTTTACATAAATTATATTATTTACACAATAAATTTTAAGCTTTTGGTATGATTTTACAATCTATGATCTGATTTTACGATTTCAATGTTGCTTGACAAAAATGATCATGGGTAGGATCCTGATTTTGACAACTTTGCATACATCATTTTTTATTTCCTAAGATACAATAAGCAAAATTGAGTATAGATTACCAAACCTAGAATTTCTCAATTTAACTCTTTTCTTTGTACCCTCTCGTCATGCATAAAATTTTTATCTTTAGATTCTAGAACATATAAGATTACAATTTTTTCTACTATGCTACAAATCAATATAACCTTATATATTGATTTTGGAGAGCAAGATTGTTTCACATTGCAATTTTAGTGATAATAGTTTTTTAATAATATTTGTGTTACATTTAAATATATATTATTTTAAGGTACTCAATATAACTTAAAATTCTATGGCAATGCTAGGTATGTGAGTTAGTTTTTTCCTATGAGGCTTTACACATGAAATTTTTTCGTTTAGGTACATGTATCTTTATTGCACTATATGTATATTTTATTATTTATATTGTTTATCTTCAATATCATTTTAATGTTTTTTATTATGGTACTTTGTTATAAAATTACTATTTTAATGTTTGTGGGTTTTACCCAATTCTACCCGCTATAAGATGAATGAGATACGAATATTAAAATTATAAATTCGACGAATTGTGAATAGGATACGAATTGGGCATCCAACATAATGGACTATCCTACCAACATCCTATTTATTGTCATCTCTAATTTAAATTCGTCTATCATCCCAACAAATTGGTACTATCATTTTATAATTGTCCTTGAAAAAAATTAACGAATTGAGACTTACATATCTATAACTCATTTTTTTATAATAGCTCCATTTTTTTATTAAAAAGAATAATCACATAAAAGTTCTCTTTGGAGGGATTAGTTTTCAAAAGAAAAAAGAAAAAAGAAAATTCACATAGTACTAACTATAAAAGAAAACAACTAGGAATCAAGAGCTCTAGAGCTTTTTTTAGTTACATCCTCGAATAGAGTTCCAATCTTTCCAAGTTCCTTGCCTTTCTTTTGAGGCAACAAGTTGTAAAAGAAAATGGCTCCCTCCAACTGCCATAACGCCAGCAAATACAAACAAACATTCCTCCGACGGTCATCCTCGCTGATCTGATATGCCCAAAAAATGTCATGGACACAATCCCACTGGCCAACACGACTAAACTTGAGCCTTGAGCCCTTTATAACCCTGATAGAAATACTTCCGCCCAATACACCCAAGTGATAGACCTAAATGGGTTTCTTGGCACTCCTAGGCCCAGCCTAAATACAGACAGGGCCATGCCCACTGAGCCCAACAACAAAAGGGGCCGCTTCCCAAACTGGTCCAAGAATAGTGCTGGACTAACGCAAAGCTCTTCACAAGTCCCATGAGGATGGTCACAAGCATAAGCTGTTTCTTGTCTCACTCTCACACGCCAGCTCCCTAAGCACCTTAAGGCTATAATAAACAATTGAATCATTCCCAGATGCTTGCACGAAGAAGTTAATCCCAATTTCAATGATCAAAGCCTGTCGAGTCGGCGAACTTGGCCTAAGAATCAGCCCTTTCCAAACCCCTCCATGCCCTCTCTGCGCACCAGCATCAGTTCTCATCTCAATCAGCCTGAGTTCCGCCTCCTCTTCACCCTCCGATGTCTTCGTCAAAACGTCTTTTGCCTCAACCCTCAACCCTCAACCAACCTTCCTTGCAACACAAGCCAATGCGGCGACTCTGGCATCACGAGAACTCCAATAGCAGCCACAAACGCAGGCAATGCTGCAACCTTAAGCATCAATCTCCAGCATATGCTTGCCGGCAGACTCGAGAAAACATAGTTGGAGACAAAACCGTGCGAAATCCCAAGGTTAATGACGACTTCAGGTAAGGAAGACAAGAAGCCTCTTGTCATGGCAGGCGAGAGCACTCTGCATTGTAGACAGGAGCAATCATTAGAGCGTAACCAAACTAAAAACTAATGAGGTTTAACAACATATAGGCTAAAATTTGAGTGAAACAATTATATATATGTTAATATGAATACTGATAAAATATCTATTACTATTCAGACTATTTGGTGTATTCAGTTTGAAGTGTATAAAGAACCAATAACCAATATAAAATTTGGTTTTGGTTTGAACCAATCAAATTAAAAAAAAATAATTGAACCATTTTATTCAAATGTAATTCATTTTTTTTGTTTTTTTTCAGTTTTGCCTAATTAGTACAAAAACATTATACTTTAAGTCACTTAGAAATTCAATGTGGTATTTAAAATGCACTATTATTACTCAAGTACTCCCTTCGTCCAACATTGACTGCACCATTTGACTTTGCACGATTTTTTAGGTGAGTAACATTTTGCACGTTTTGGACAACTTTGCCTTCTTGCAACGCCAAACGATTGACCGCCCAATCTCTGTTGGCCAGCCACCGTTCATTTGCCGTCACGTCAATTCCAACCCCGACGTGTCGACGTGTCAATTCCTGTCATTGATCACCTTGCTTACTTCTGCCCTCGTCACCTCCTCGCTTCTGTCCTCAGCGTTACCGCTTGCAGATCCTTTATTGCGACGATCACCGACTTCATCTCCTTACCAGTCGCGTCGATCTCAGCCTCTCACTTCGATTGCCTCTTGCTCTGATCTCGCCTCCAACGGGTCTTCGACCTCCTTGATCCAATCTTGCCTCTCACTCCAATCTCGACTCTGATGGCTCTTTGACCTCGTTATCGCTTCTCACTTCAGATGTACCCTGTCGTTCACTACCCTGATCTCCTCGCCCTGCCACCCGCTGCCCTAATTACCCACAACCATGTTGGCGGTGAACAAGGGTATCAGAGAAACTGAGCAATGTTCAAAACAAAGAAGAGAAGAGTAGATGAGGATGGGATATAATTGTAAAATTTTTTAGGAAAACTTACTAAAAAGGGAAATAGTGCAAAAAAATTTGGGATAACCCAAAAAAGAATATGATGCAAAAAATATGATATGGAGGGAGTATTATTTATTTTTTATGTATTAATAATTAGTTTTTCTGATAAGTAATATTTATTTTATTCTATATATTTCATCTTTTTAGTTTTTTATAAAAATATCATTTTCGTATATATTTTATTTGTATTAGGGAAATTGTGATAAAATAATTAGTATACAATATTTGATATTTTTGTCTTAAAATAATATATATATTGTAAAAATGATATTTAGATAGCATGTCATATTATTGAAAATCTTAATTCCAGAAACCTTGCCTCTTTCAAGCAAAGCCAAACGTTTGCGTGGCCGAATTATGTCCAGTCTTGTTTGAGCAACTGATAGCGGCACTCTTCATGAACGAATTAATTTGTAGTTGAATAGCAACAAAATATTAATCCACAGAGATGGAGTTGCAGACAAAAATAAAAGTGTAAACATTAGCAAAATATAAATTTTCGAATCCAGTGAATGAATTAACAAAAAAAGAATGACATTGTAGTCGCGTAGAATCGGACTCGGAGATACAACTTCGAGAAGCTGCCAAGAATCCAGTCCAGATGAGAGCAGTCAAAACAAAGCGTCGCGGCCTTAAGTCTTCTGTTGGTCCCTGACTTTAACTCAACGTTTCATTTAGATATCCATATTTTCTAAAATCTCGATCACATCACTGGAAGACTTGAAATCCGATCATCATACGATCAGGTCGCTCCATCGTATCCTCAAAATTTGGCGTCTCTACCATCAACATTTTTTTTTCTCCAAATTGTTCCATTTTCTTAAGACTGCACATCAGTTAAACCACTTTAATTTTCCGTGATTTTATAGAAAATAAGAGAAAAAAAAAAGAGTATTTTGAACGATTTATTTCAAGTAAACAAGAGAAGATTGTAGACTTTTAATCAACACTTACGAACTTCCTAATTCATAAATGAATATACCAAGTTGCACAAGACAATTCTTTTTTTTTTTTTTACTTGAATGTAAAATCTAAAAAGAGTTTTATATGATAAAAGGGGCCATTGAGTCCTCCCTAAATATATCATAATAGATCCGACCACTTGCTCCGGTCGACTTCCAGATTTTTAATGTATGAAAGAAGACAATTGATCAGAGTATCTAGCTGAAAAATTAAGACAGTTGAGTGGTGTACTTAAAAAAAGCAACCAAATAGTAACCTAATTGAAAATAGAATGGAACTTTAGCGACTAATCTATGCTATTTTGTCTCCGGGTCTGTTTTGGACGGCGTGTTTCCTCTGATTTTCCTTATTTTATTTATTTATTTATTGAGTTCCAGAAGGTTGACCATCAAACCCACCCTTTTTGAATTGAGTTTTCTATTTATTCCGCTTTCTACAAAAACCCTCGCATCAGACCAGAACTGGAACCAGAAATCTCTCAATCTCTCTCTCACACATTTATTGCAATGCCGCCGTACGCCGCCGCCGGTTCCAATATCATTTCTCTCAACGTTGGCGGCCAGATTTTCCAGACCACCAAACAAACCCTTGCCCTTGCCGGACCCCTCTCCCTTCTCTCCCGTCTCGCAGGCCCTTCGCCCTTCCTCGACCGCGATCCTGACCTCTTCTCTCTCCTTCTCTCCCTTCTCCGCACCGGCTCTCTTCCCTCGAACCTCCGCCTCTTCGACCTTCACGACCTCCTTCTCGAGTCCCGGTTCTACGGCCTCGAATCGCTTCTCCTCGACTCGCTTTCTGACCCCTCTCATTTCGACGCTTTCGCCCTCCGCCAGTCCCTCCTCCTCCCACTCAATGGCCGCGACTCTCCCTCCGCCGTGGCCTCAACATCTTCCGGATCCCTTCATGTCGCTCACGGCAGCCGGATTACCTCCTTCGACTGGTCCCTCCGTAGGAAATCCACGGTTCTCACCAATTTCACCGCTGTCGATTCGTTGCTGGCCATTTCCCCCAACCTTGCCGCCGCCGGTGCTACTGATTTTTCCGGGCTTCAGATCATTGACCTCGAGCATGGGTATTTGAGGGAGGTTCTTCACTGGGAGAATTCCACGAAATCGAGCTCTACGGTTCAGGCTATTGGGTCGTCAACCGATTTCATGTTCACGAGCTTCGAGTCTGGTAGGAGAAATTCTAATACCATCATGGTTTATGATATCAATTCTTTAAGGCCAGTTACTGAGATCGGCCATCACGAGATCTATGGCGCTGATATTACTTTTGCCATCCCGGCTACAAAACTGAGATGGGTTTCGAGCTATGGCTTGCTCATGGCATCCGGATCACACAGTGGGTTATCCGGAGTGATGGGTAACATCAAATTTTATGACCTCAGGTCGGGGAATGTGGTTTTCGAGTTGAAGGAGACGGTCGATTGTTTTGCTGATGTCTGTGTTTCAGATGGTCTGAATGCTATGTTCAAGGTGGGAGTGAATTCGAAGGATGTCTACTATGCTGATATGAGGAGGCTAGCGAGCTCGAACGGCGAAAATGGCCGTAGTGATCCATGGACTTGTCTTGGGGAAGGCAGGAAGGTGATAAATGGTAAGAAAGAGGGGTTGGGCTGCAAGATAGAGAGCAACGGGAATCAGGTTTTCTGCAGCGCAGGAGGGGATATGGAGTTGTGGTCGGAGGTAGTGATGAATTCGGGTTCAGAGGATAGGGTTTTCAGGAAGAATTTGCTGGGGAGAGGTGACAAAATGGGAGGATCCAGAATCACCAATTTTGCATTTGGTGGGAACAAGATGTTTGTGACAAGGAAGGACCAGCAAGGTGTTGAGGTCTGGCAGGGTTCATCAAGAGGATTGTAGCTACACTGGCATCTTTTCAAGAATTCAGCTCCTCTCCGGTCCTCGTATATACTAGAGATTAAAATGAAGTTGTTCTGCCCGGCATGGCGAAGAAAAGGCAGCTCCAAGATGGGTGACTCTGTCGATGAAGAACGATGAAGATACTCAAATTGGGAGCAACAATTAATTCCCATTGTTTGATGAGAACCGGGGGCTTCGGTTCCATTCATCTTCCTGCCGGTGAGGGCATCACTAGCTTGTAAAGAATAGCAAACAGAGTGTTTGAAAGGTGTCGATATGTATACCTCTTTTTTCATGTCCAAGGCAAATTTCATTAATTAAAACCTCAATATTTGAGAAACATTGCTCCCGCAACACCTGTGCGAACCCCCTCGTCAATAAATAAGAACAAGTATTTCTCAACCAAGATAACTGATACTGTTTAATTTTCATGTGCCAAGATAATAAAACATGATCAATGTGACAATCAGATATGTCGCCAATTTCTTAGACTTTTGGCTTCAGCAAGGAAAACAATCTGTTTTCCCTATGGGTCTATCAATGGACGTGACTGAAGTATTTAAATTGGTAAATAAATAATTAAATACTAGGAATATAATCATCTAGTCTATATCTTACCAGAAACAATTTATCCTCTGAAGTGTGAATTAGAAGTTTCACATGAAACGAGCATTGTCAACATACCGAGAAACTTCAATCACAAGTTCTGAAACCCAGTTCACTGCTGTGCTGCAGAAGAGCTCCCAGAACCAGAGATCCACAGCAAGGACAGATGAAAATATCAATAATGCCAGTGTCTGGTAGCGGTTCAATGGCCATCCTGAAATTTCAGCCATCATCTTCAGAAATGGAAGTGAGCTGCTCTCGAGATCCCGGTTTCTGATGGACCAAGCTGTTATCCACTGAACACGGGAAGGTACCAGGTCAAATTCTTCTTTTAGTCGCCTCCCCAAGTCTGGCATGTGGCCACCACCGTATAATATGGCAATCTTATTGTGGCCATCATCAATTGCCCTTTGAAGTGCCTCTGCTGCAGCTCTGTTCCTCTCACCAATGATAACAGATTTCTCTTCTATGTCAGCTGTTACTAGGGTGAACCTTCAGAATTTATGTTTGCAAACATCAATTTCCTGATACACAACTTAATATACAAGAATGTGCACCAACATGAAGTTGCAACTAAGGTACTTGTTCATGGAGTTGGGAACTATAAGTAGCCAATATGACTACCAGTAGCACCATACACATACTCAATTTACCATAAACAGAGACATCAATTATTGTGCATCAGCCAACTGTCTAATATTTTGAATGACAAAATAGCAAACGGGCCAAGCTAGCTTACTCAGAAGTTAGTCGCTTAGCAAGGAAAACCTTCATGGCAGCACCAAAATCAAGCCTAGACAAAGCCTCCAGCTCAGGATATTCTGATGCTTGATTTCCTACATCTGCACAAACACCTCCAATAATGAGAAGTCCTACTAGTGGCATAGGAAGTACTCGTGAAGCCCATAGAAGCTTAGATCTCAAAGGATCAAGGTCATCTGGAATCAAAGCTGGCTGCACTATGGCTTTTGTAGATCTTAGTGTCATATCCCTTGCAAATGTGAAAAAGCTTTCACCCTTCTCAAGCTGAAAGAAGTACACAATAGTGAGTATAGAAGTCAGCAGCCATTCATGAAATAGTAATTTCACCTAAACCATTTTCTAGGAAAGGTCATGTAATCATTTCAATGAAATGAATAAAAAATCTTATTGCAGGGATGCTCATAAAGAAACAGAAGTTCCTGAATCATTGAAATAAAAAATCTATAACAACACATCCTTCTGTTAAGAATGTATACACATATATATTACAAAGAACAGAATCCCTAAAAGGGTGGAAATTCTTTTTATAAGAAAAAACAGAAAAAATACAAACATAAAACAAATGACATTACCACTAGCACATTTTTTCAGAAACAAATCTTCAAACCAAATTCCTGCCAGGAAATAGCATAATTAATAAAGCTACTAAAAAAAAACAATCAATGAAAACCCCTCTTGACAATGATGAAGTACTGGATTGTCCGATTGTATATGCATGTAATCAACTCAGCTGAACTCAACTAAGCCTTTAGCCCAAACTAGTTAGGTTTTCAGATCTTTTGATGGTTCATGGGCTCAAGAAAAGCAAGTCATGTAAACTCTAACCTGAAGTAATTTGAAAGTCTCGTAGTCAAGATCTGCATGGTACCAATTCTCAGCCTGATAATCAAGACAGTCCAATTGGAAATCAAGCATGAGAACACGGGCCATTTGCCTTTGAATGCATCCAAGAATGTTGAAACCTCGAGAACGTGAGCCTTTAAGTCTTTTTGCTGCAGTAGCATTTCTTCTATTCTCTAAGCTCTCTCTGCTAGCAACCATCTCATAAAGGACACAATCATATGATGCAAGTTCCTTCTGTAGTGCCTCAAAGTACCTATATACAAAGTTAGTATGAATTCCTCATTCAGATCAAAGTGTTCCAACAGTCAAACAATGGAAAAGGTTGCGTATGGAAAGCCTCAACAAGCAAGCATATGCCATTTTCAAATGTGAGGAATATCATCTCATGAATGATGAGATCAAGCAAAATTGTCGATCTGGAGTGCTCCAGACCAAAAACTCATGCTGATAAGATAAAAATTACGCACACAATCAGCACATCATGGAACTTAAATTCAAAAAGAAAAAAAAAGGCCAATTTGTATAATATTACTCCAGTGTTAGAAACCCTACAGTGTTTTAAATAAGTAACTTCTAATCTAAACTAATGCCTTTGGCCTTCCATTTCCCACTCCCTCAACTCACCCTATGATGAACTTATCATTTGAAGTATTAGAAGCCCTACATGATTTCCAAATGCTCAGAGCACTTGTGTCAAAGCATTGCCCAAATCCTACCTTGCATCCTTAATTTCAATGACCTGCCAATTTTGTTTGTATTTTTTATTCTTTGGCATAAAAATGCACCAAAGATGTAAATGAGGCAGGCAAAAGTACCAAAATTTCGTGTTCCCTTGAGCATTACACCAGAAATCCTCATATCTCGAAGCTTGCTATTTATGAGAAAATTTTCCTACCAAGCCTTCAGTTTGTTCGTTTTTCATAATTATCAGATAAAAGTCTGCTAGCATCATGCATCTACAGGAGTTGAAGACCACTATCAATTACTTCAGGAAGGAGGACTAAATTAACCCAGGAACATAGAGTGAATGTGTAGTTGGAAATAATACAGAGAGCATACTCTTTATCTGCGATGTGAATGGTGGAGACCAAATCAACCTGCAACACCACAACATGAAAGAAATTCGACAATCAGAAGGAATCAAACAAATCAAACAAACGGAACCCATCAAGAACTGAAGCAAACAAAGGGAGGGGAGAGCCAAATTAACCTGAAGGAAAGGGCGGAGAATCGACCAGGGGAAGCGCTTCCTGTAAGAAACAACAGCAGTCTGCAACTCACTGCAGCCCTTGTGGGAGCCCCGGCGGAACCTCATGAAATCGGCGATAGAATTGCCGTGCAGGAAGTAGTCGGCGGAGCCATCTTCGAGGGAGTGGGAGGCGGAGGAAGCGGAGAGAACAAGAGAGCGAAAAGAGCGCGAAAGAGAAAGGAACTTGTAGTGGCTGGGCCTGGAGGAGAGGTTTAAGCGAGCAGGAGCGAGAGTGAGAATGGATGAAGAAGAAGAGGTTGAAGAGGAATCCGAGGCGGCGTTAGAAGCGAAGGATGAGGAAGAGGGGAGCAGAGAGAGCGAGGTCACCACCATGAGGATTCAATTTGTGATCCTAAATCCTTCCAATTCAACCAGAAATGTTGGAGCTCCTTCTCTCTCGTTTCTGCCGTTGCCCAGCCTGGATTTTTATTTTTTATTTTAGTTTCGTTTTCCTCCTCTGGCAGGGTGATCACTATTTAACCGAAAAAACTGAAAAATTGAAAAAGTTTAAAAGTTTGGTTTAGGTAATTCGGTTTCGGTCAAAATTGAATAGAAAAATATCGGTTTCGGTTTTGTTTCGGTTAAAAGTGTTGGTTTTTTCAGTAACTGAAAAAACTGAAATTTTTTCAAGTCATATTTGAAGGTTTTGGTGGGCTAGTTGATAGGTTTAAAAAAATTAAAGGTTGAGTGGAAGGTAGATAGAATAATGATGGCTTATTTTGGGGTTTGACCCATCACTTCTCCTCTGCCCGTGACCCCCCCTTGGGCGCCAACGCTATATCCCCTCACCTCTACCGTCGCCCCAACCCTCCACATTCCTCAGCCGTCTCCGCTCACCCTTGCCCCACCGTTTGCCCTCCCCCTCCCTCCACTCGCCTCTACCCTCGCGTCCATCGCTCGCCTCATGACTCAGTCCCATTCCCCTTCCCCCTGCCCCTTCCCCCCCCCCCGCTGGCGCTGTATCCCCTCACCCCTACTGTCGCCCCAACCCTCCACGCTCCTCCCCCGTCTGCCCACGCCCTCGCCCAGCCATCTGCCCTCCCTCTCTACTCGCCTCCACCTCGCCCATTGCTCGCCTCTCCCGCCCTCCTCTCGTTGGTGAATGTCCAACCCCCCTCTCCGTCCCTCCCCCCCCACCCCCCCCCCCCCCCCCCCCCCCCCCTCCCCCCCCCCCCCCGACACCACTACTGTATCCCTCACCCCTGTCGTCGCCCAACCTTCCACACTCCTCCGCCATCTCCCCTGCTGTCTGCCTTCGCCCTTGCCCCGCCATTTGCCCTCCCCCTCCACTCACCTCCACCCTCGCGGTAAGATACGTACAAACCTACAATTTCTTGTTATTTAGTTGTTTAAGCCACTATTTTTTCTCTATGTTACAAGTGCATCACTGTGTCAATATGTCACTTTTTTCGGTTATTTCGGTTTTGAACTGATATTTCGATTCGGTTCTACTTCAGTCAAAAGTCTTAATTCAGTTAATTCGGTTTCTAATCATAATAAACCGAAAACTGAATAAACCGAAATATTCTATTCAGTTTAAACCGAATGATCGACCCTACCTCTGGCCTCTGGCTGTTGACCATAGCTCTTCTCAAATAAACCACCTCAAGCCGAAGTCGTGTTAAACATAGCAGTACTCTTGTATCTGGAATAGTTGGCCCAAGCCCAAGTAATATATAACAGAAGCAAGAACCAAAAGAAAGTTCGAGAAAGAAAGTAAGTAGCATAAGGGAGGGTTAGCATCTAAGTTGCATAACTCTTTTATTTCAGGTCACTGCTCTCGCTATCACTTTCAGCTGCTACTCCTACTCTTGCTTTTATAACCTTTTTGTTTATTTAAATTTTAAAAAGTAATGCTTTATCACTCTCGTTCTCACTCTCTGCTTTCGCTTTTAAGATGCTTTGTGCAACTTATATTAGCATTTAGTTGATTCAATTTGGAATCAATCCAAATATAATAATTCAATTAATTTTCAATTTTTAGAAAATGCATTCAAATTTTTTGAATTACATGTCAAAATTGATTCTAACCATTCAAATTGCATTTTGGTTTCTTTAGCTTCTCTCTCTCTCTCTCTCCAAACCATGCGCATGGTAAATAATAAAAAAATGTTCAAAATTTTGTATCTCATACTAAAATAAATAAATATTTCAAAATCAGTAGAAAATAGTTTTATATATGTTGGGTGAATATGGATAATGGTAAAATATTCATTACTATGCTAGCTATTTGGTTTATTTTGTTTAAAGTGTATGATTTGATAACCAAGCTGATAATCAAATAAGAAATTGATTTGAACCAATTAAACTATAAAAACAATTGAACTATTTTATCCATATGTGATCAGTCTATTTAATTTTATCCAAATAATACTCACAGTTAAGCATAAGTATAAGCTGGAGATACATATTGTTTTGGCACCACTACCAAAGTACGGCGATCCAGAATCTCCATAGATGATGTAATTAATTGATTAGACTAAGCTAGCTCGTATGACGTTGGGATCCACCTTTCTTCACAGCATTACCAACGCTGAAGACCAATATGTTAAAATGGTGATATTGGAAGCCCTTAAGCTACATTTACTACTTCTTGAATAGCTGGTTGGTTATTCTGAGAAGTTATACTATATATATACGTATATATATAAAAGATGCTTTCAAATAATGTTGATTATGGATAAAAATTTAATAAAATTAAAAATAATGAATTTTAAAAAAAATAAATGAAAGAACGTAAGTGTTTTAAACATTTTGTGCAAATATCTGGTAAGCAAACAGGATGTGAACCTAGCCTGGGTTTAATCGTCGACGCAATACCAATTATACAAATTGTGGCTTGCACGGCAAGGTTTAGAATGGGCATCGTGAAAGATAATTGGAGGGTCTACTTTCTCCAGATCTCTCATCATCCGTCCAAATCGCTGGGAAAATGAATTGAAGCTACTCGCTAATGTGCACATTGCTACAAAAGTACAAACGCAATCTAAGCAACTCAATGACACGTGAAAGCCAAGTATTTCGTTTTGTCCTGGAATTCTTCAAATGGATTTTCCACATAATACCAACTACTCTACGAAATGAAATTTGAAGACCAAAATTTGTTCCACATCCGACCCCAGTAACAGATCAAAAATTGGCAAATTGATGAGAAAAAATAAATTTAATTCCATCCTAGAACTAACCCGAAAATGTGAACCAAACATCCAATGGATCCACCTGCTGCTGATGATGTATAATTTATAATCACTACAAAACTTGAACCCACAAATTTTGAGAACTCCTTTTCAGGTTGATCTATTGTCCGATCGTTTAGAGGCTCCTGCAACCTGTCACTTTGTGGGCCTTTTGGCACAATATCTAACTGAGTCAGTCTCTCCCTGCTACCAAAAATCAACTAAGAATATTATATATAACTAATTGAACACTCGAATAAAATGAATAATAGATGAAAAAAAAACTAACCATAACGATCAATGATTAAAAGTTGTCGAAGCAATTAATTAGCCATAAACAAAACTTGCTTGGCACACATCAAATTCATATGAAGAAAATTCGACAAGGATATTCTAAAAAAATGCATAAAAAATTCGGACTAAAAACTTGCACAAAACGCAACACAGTTAATTCTGGCAGCGGCGAATATGAAACTTATATACTTTAAGCAGCCAGGAAGGATATGATGTGCGAACCTCCTGTTCGCGAGGTTTCTCCTCCGATGGCAGCAAACCGTGGCAGGAATCGACAAACGGCTGCGCCGTGATGCTTCGGGATTCGGAAGGTGGCTGAACGGCGCTTTGATCAGCGTCAGACTTCCGTCGGCCGGTCTTGCTTCTTTTATGTGCTTGGCGTGGGATAAAAGGCTCGCAAAGGGCGCACGGCAGCGGCTAGCTTCAGCCTTCAGAGGACTGCTGAGTTACGGGGCTAACAAGGAAAGGTGGCTGTTATCGCTGCGTAGGTCGGGCTCCAATTGGGCTTCAACCTACGGGGAAGGATGACGCCACTTATTGGCCGGTAGAGCTGTTCATTATTTAGATTAAATCAAAAAATTCAAATGGTTTTTTTAAATCGGATAAAATTACTGGTTCCATTGCTTGATTATTCAGTTTGGATTTGTTCGAATTCAAATTTTATTCTTGGTTATCATATCGGTTTTTGGTTTCAAAATAAACTAAAAAATAATACATACTTCACAATTACTCATATCAACCATAAGGTCAATTTTTTAAAAATTTTGGACTAGATATATATTATGAATCAACCTTTAACTTATTGGTTTGAAATTTGGGGTCAGGTCGTGTGGATTTAATACATTTTGGTTAATATGTTATTGCTTAGAGCCCACTTCTGTCAAATGTTTCCTTAAGCTAAATGCCACTGAAGATGGCCAATATTATGATGAAAACCAGGCAGCCAGTTTACCAGTGAAATGTAGAGCCTCTTGCAGGTCAACAGTCACCGATTCACCACCTACAAGTTCTACTCCAACTTCTCCTCCATTTACGCCCTCGCTTAGTGTGACACCAACCTTTCTTAGATTGATTGTCTTTTCTACTGCGTCACCTCCTACTCCTACCTCCTGCTCCCGCCTCCCCCGTTGCATCCCTGCCATCTCAAGTGCCTTTTTCATCGACAATTGCCTCCATGACGGTTCCCTTTATTCAGCTCCAGTAAATCAAAGCACCGATTAACTAATAGCATCAGTATTTTTATGAACCAACTGGTCGATCAAAGCACCGAGTTGTCCCTTCATACTCGTGCCTGTTGGTAGATCAAAGCAGCTAGCCACCTCCTTCCAATTTCAAGGTGATTTTTCACCGATTATGGTGGGTGACTTGTCCTAAATCATAGGACATAGCTCCTGAATCACCGATTATGGTAACCAACCAGTCTCCAATGGTGAACCCAGCCCTTTGTTCAAGCTTCAAGATCTGATATAGCTCATCGATTTGTCTTGAATCATGGATAATTTTATCCATATTAGGGGCAATTTGGGAATTAAAAAAGATGGACCCACCTCCCCATCAAATGCTCTGTCAGCAATAACATGGAAACTCAAACCAATTAATCCTAGCAGAACAGGCTGTTAATATTATAAATTTTTATTATATTTTTTTAAGTGTTGTTTCATTTTTTTTTTTCAATTATTGCTTAGCTCTTATTAAAAAAAAGAACCAAATATGAAATTCGATAACTGAATTATAATTTGAATGATACAAATAAAACTTAAAAAATTGAATTATAACTCAGATGGTTTTAAAATTGGTTTTAATGTACAATTCAAATGATTTGAATTAATTTCATAAGAATCAAAATCTAATCAGATTATCCTGTTAGGATTCGATCTAAACTGATCCAATAGAATGAACACTCCTGGTTTTGAGATTTATGGGAATTCTAATAGTGGAAAATAAACAAAGGACACCCATTTTTTTAACAAAGGCAATATGCATTTTATTTTTAAAAAAATTCGATTATTAAGATTTAGCTTGAGTTGAGAACATAAGCACTCTATATATCCGGCTTTGAATTAGGATCAAAGGCAATATAGTTTTTTCATGTGAACCGAAGCTTTAAGTGACTAGCTTGGTGTATAGAAAGATAGGTTGGTCAAGTAATTGGCCTTAAATCGTTATCTTGTTTCGTTTGTGATTCAAGATTGATGTCAACTGTCAAGGATGATGCACTTTGCCTGTGAAAACTCAACAAAGAACCGGAAAAAGATAATGTAGACAAAATAAGTTACTAGTGTTGATAAGTAAATGTAAAAATAGAAATAGAAGGTAAACATTAAAAAAAAAACAGAATTAATTTAATAAATCCGTAGAGGCTTAACTGACTCATAATCTAAACTTGTATAATTCAACTATTAATGAGATAAGTATAAGAAAATGACACTAGAAAAGAAAATTAAAGTTCAATAAAATGGACCATATTAGTAATGAAACAATGGTCTTTTGTTACAAGTATCCAGTGCTTTTGTTATGGAAATTGTCGTAGTTGAATAATAATAAAGACTAATTTTGCCACAAAAAATATCATAGCACGAAATTGTGTCAAAAATCTTTGTCACAAATAAGAATTGTCACAATATTAAAGCAAATGTGCAACGATTATAATCTTTGCAATAATAGCGATAATAGTGAAGATTTTGCCTTGATTCCAATGCAATGATTGGAATCGTTGCGATCTACAACAATTGCAACAAATATAATCATACTCTGTCGATCTTGCCACAATTATTAGTTCATTTTTTTAATTACTAATTTTGATGTATTTAATCAATTAAATTACTATATTATATTAATTTTCATACTACAAAACAAATGACATTCGTAGCGGTGGTCGGTGGGCTGAACCGGCCTTAACCCAGCCTGGCCTGGGCCAGTTTTCCCGAACCCAACGGCCCGCATCTAAGCGGGTTGGGCCTGGGCCGGGGTGGGTCCGAGCTGGGCTGGGTTAATCCGATTTTAAAAAACATCATTTTAATATGTTTTCAATAGTTGTTTGATAGTAATTTTATGAAATATATATATATTTAGAAGAAACACTACCGTCGGTGTAAATTTTATTAATAAAAAAGTCAAACGACACTTACATAATTTGAAACGTGCTTTACACTTGAAAATGACAAAACGTTCCATGTAAAATGAATGAAAATGTAAAACTTAAGATCTGTGCTTAACAGCATAATTAGATCAATTATATTCTTTAAATTCTAATGAAAACCTAGAATTTACTCTTGTTGGTCATCATTAGAAGGGACATCATCATCGGAGCTTTTAATATCTTGTTTTTTTAGAACAGTAAGCGCTCAATCCCGGTTACAGACGTAAACCTCAACGGCTTCAGGTATGAGCCTTGCTCGTTTCTCTGAGATGACTCGTTTCCCTGCACTGAAGGTAGCATCGGATGTGACGATTGAAACCGGAACTGTTAAAATCTCTTGTGATAGTATGGATAAAATTAGGAATCTTCTTCTTTTATTCTTCCACCACTCGAGGATATCTTTCTCATTGTTTTCAAATGAAGTGCGGAGGTAATCATCTCATTCTACCAATCCCGGGTTTGTGGGTCTCGGTCGTTTGAGGATACTCACTGTTCGGTTGAACCTTGATGATGATGATGATGAGGTAGAATGTCGGGTGGGTGTTGGCTCGAATGACCTAACCTTATTAGAATGTTTAACAGAGTAGAGTTTGTATAACTCTCTCAAATTATGGTCAGCTTTAGTAGAAATAGCAAGTCCAGAAACTTGTGCTTGACCTAAATATAAGTGATAGTATGCTTCTAACAATTGTAGACAACCAGTGATTTTGACATTTGGATCTAATGTACATGCAACAAGATAAATTTATGGGATTTGTTGAAAATAATCAAGTCATTTCTTTTGCATTGCTTCAATAGTTTGTTTCAAAAACTCATCATCCTTGTATTAGTGAAAAATATAGACGATGTTTACAAAATATAACATTGCTTGGTGCACTGTTGGATAATAAACTCCAGAGAAAAAGTTTGTTGCCTCATAAAAATATCTAAGCAACTCAACTAACTTAAAACATTTTTCCCAAACCTCGTCCGTTAGCCATTCGTCTTGAACTTTTGAGTTAACAAAGCAAGTCAAAAGATTTGCCCATGGTTGAGCGTCATTTAACATTTCAAATGTTGAGTTTCATCGAGTGGGGCAATCAATTTTAAACATTTTCCAAGAAAAATTTACCTCATTTTCAATACAAAACATTTTAAATTCATGAGCCAATTTGTTCTTTGTTTTAAGAAAAAGTAAAGCATTCCGAATTGGCTCAATTTGGTTTTGCAGTTGTTGTAAACCATTTTAGACACATAAATTCAAAATGTGACACAAGCAACTAACATGAAAAAATTTCTATCAAGTGGTGGTTTTAATTCTTTTATCAATTCTCCCACTACCGCATCATCCATTTTTGAATGACTCATTCATCATTTATCCGATGAGCAGTTACACAATAATAATTTTGTCCTATTGGAAATGTTCATATATCAGACGTAAATGACAGACAATAATCAACAGTAGAAAAATATGTTTGTAAATCACATCTCTTAGCTTCATACAGTTTAAAGTTTTCTCTTCTAGCCGTTTGCCTAGACATTTTTTTATAAGCAGGATTTAGATTTTCTTGGATGAATCTTTCTAAGTGTTCATCCTCAGCTTGTCTAAATGGTTTTTTCAGTAATCATCATCCAATTAATTAAACCCTGTATAACAGTTTTTGGATTAAATCAAAAAATACCTGGACTGCCGGAGCTGCCAACACCCGTCAGTTGTGTTTATCCACCGGAAATACCGCCAATGTCTCCATGGACTTTACTTAAGTGCCTTGTGAGGGTGCCCGTCCCGGAGTTCAATTTGTGTGTAAATTTGTTGTCGCAATGTTTGCACTTCGCATACCTCGTTTCGCCTTCCCAAACTTGATCGAAATGCGCCCAAACGGAAGCTTTCAAATTCCCACTCTTCACTTGACTCCGCTCGGGTTGCTCGCTTTGTTGCGTCGGTTGGGACCCCTCGGCACCGATTTGGGTTGGTGGAATTTTCTCAACATCATCATTAGAGAGTTGATCGTCAAGGCTAAGGTTGTATGCCGCCATGTCGATATTTGAATCATTGTCGCGAATTTCTTGTGAATGCGAGCCTCAATTTTTTCGGAACAAATGTCCTCGGAAAAATGAACCGACCACTGTGCCGAATGAGGATGAGGCAACACCTTTGCCCTTGCCAGAGTTCTTCTCTCGTGAAGCCATTAGTAGAAGAAAATAATTGAAGAGATGAAGAGGTGATTAAGAGGCAATTAAGAAAATATTAGTGAAAGATTAATAAACTTGGAAAGAGATAGTAGAGAGAATGAGAGAATATTATAGGAGAAGATTGGAGAAGAGAAGATTGGTGTGAGGACACTACTAAAATATCACGCTTTTCCAACTGCTAATTTACCAACGCGTAGAACCGTTGGTAATTATTTTCCAACGTGCACGCGTTGGTGATGGTTTGAAAAAAAATTGACAGTTTTTTTTTTAATTTTCCAACGTCCAAACCGTTGGTAATTACCAACGGTCTTAGCCGTTGGTAAAATTCCAACTTCCCAGCAGTTGGTAAAAATTTTTATTTTTTTTTAATGACGATTTATCAACGGCTAGCCGTTGGTAAATATTTTCTAACGTGCACGCGTTGGTGAGGGCTTTTTTCCAACGTGCAAACCGTTGGTAATCACCAACGGTCTTAGCCGTTGGTAATCACCAACGGTCCAACTTCCCAGCAGTTGGTAAAAATTTTTATTTTTTTTTAATGGCGATTTATCAACGGCTAGCCGTTGGTAAATATTTTCTAACGTGCACGCGTTGGTGAGGGCTTAAAAAAAAATTGACATTTTTTTTTCCAACGTGCAAACCGTTGGTAAAATTCCAACTTCCAGCAGTTGGTGTATTTTTTTTTTTTTTTACTTTACCAACGGCTTTAGCCGTTGGAAATTTTTTTAGTTAAACGCTGCGTTTTGACTTTTTTGTTTTAAAACCCCCCCCTCCCCAGCGTCGCGAACCAGCAGCTCGTCTTCTTCTTTCTTCTTTCTTCTTCTTCTGTTCTTCTTCGCCTCTGCTCCTCTACGTTTTTTACATCACACACGCACACACAGCACGTTCGTTTCAAGACCAATAGGTGAAATTGCTTCGTTTTGCTTAGTAAAACGTGGATCTGGTCTTCATTTCGTTGATTTGTAGGTTAGTGTGAATATTTTTCAATTTTTTTTCCCGAATTTCTATGGGTTGTTTGTTGATAATGGGTTTTGATTTTTGTTGTTGTAGCTGATTTGAAGCTATTTGGAGGTATTTGAAGCAACTGAAGTCGGATTTGAGGTATGTTTGTTTAGAACGTATTTTTAATTTTTTTATTTTCCGAAAATTAGTTAATATTCCGATTATTTCATTGTATTTTGGAGTAAAATTTGTGAAATATTTGTGATTTATTGTTGTTGATGGTTGGATTTGAACTAGTTGGGTGGCCCATTATAATTTAACATTTATGTGTAATTTATTAGTTTTTTCTGAATTTTCGTATTAAATAAAAAATAGAAAATAATTACTTTTAAGTAAAATGTGTGGGTAATATATGTATATGTCAAAATATTGAGTTTAATTAAAAATAGTGAAAAATTTATTGTCAGTTAATTGATTAGGTTGTATATTTAATATTTGTGTAAAATTAGTTTCTATATTTAGATATAATAAATAAGTACTTTGGAAGTAAATTATTTAGGTTGTATATTTATGTGTGAAATTTATTTAGTTTAATTTAAAATAGTTAATAATAAGTTGTAAGTAAATTGATTAGGTCGTTTATTTAATTGTTGTGTAAAATTACTATGTAAGTTCTTTACACTTAAATTTACTATCACTTAAATTTTAATTTGTTTAGAACATATTTTTAATTTTTTTATTTTCCAAAAAATAGGTAATATTCCGATTATTTCATGGTATTTTGTAGTAAAATTTGTGAAATATTGGTGATGTATTGTTGTTGACGGTTGGATTTGAACTAGTTGGGTGACCCATTATAATTTAACATTTATGTACATTTTCTTAGTTTATTCTGAATTTTGGGATTAAATTAAAAATAGAAAATAATTACTTTTAAGTAAAATGTGTGGCTAATATATGTATATGTCAAAATATTACGTTTAAATAAAAACAAATCATGAACATACTAATAGATATATTTATCACCATTTCATTATTTCTATCTAAGATGGTCCATTTTTATTGTTTACTGAATATTTGTACCTTTCAGGACAACAAACTTAGATTTCCTTCACAATTGCTAGAATTAATATGAAAATTCTCCCGTTTTATCCTTTACAAGAAATTAAATGTTGGTCTCACTAGTATTGTAGCGTAAAATCTCTTGTTCTTACCTGTTAAATCTTTTTTGTTTACGTACTAAATTTATGTAAGAAATTCTTTAGTATATTTAAAAATATACATTAATTTTGATTTACGTACATTGCTTACGTAGTATAATTAATTAATTTTATTCATCCATTCAAATTAATGTCATTCACATTTTTATACATAAGATTAGTAAAAAGTGGATATAAATTATACAAACTTTTCCAGATGAGAAAAGACAACTGCTTAATATCAACCTTTGATCACTTCTTAACAATCATAACTACAATAATACTAATAATAATAATAGTATTTATTATAATAATAATAATTATAATGTTACTAATAATAATCTTTATAACGTATTTTGTTTAAAATACGCGTGTAGATTAACGTTTCTTTGTTGGATTTGAAGGAAATTTCTTATATTACCAGGATGTTAAGTTTTTTTCCCCCATTTTTTCAGTTCCTCCCTGCATCTGTGAGCCTGAAGACGTACCCATTGTTTTTTCTCTCCGTTCGAACTCGTTCGAGGTAAGTTTCTATTTTTTTCCTTTCAAATTGAAAACGGGATTTGTGAAGGGAAATTATTTTTAATTATTAATATTGATAATAAAACTTATGTGTTGTCACTGTGGTTTGAACATAGTTGTTCGTATTTGAATTTGTAGTTTATGTACATTATTTGTTATCTGTGGATATTTTTTTTGATGGATTAGAGTGAATATGTAATTTTTTTGTGCGTTGTATAGCTTAGTTTTATAGAATGATTATTAGTATAAGTGTATGGTAATAGGTATAGTTATGGTTTAGTTGGAGTGATTTAGTGTAAATGGTTAGATTATGTCATGGTCTAATAATAATAATAATAATTATTTATAATAAAACCATGTTCCAATAATATAACAATAATAATGCAGGAAAATTAAAAAATTGATTTGGAGACCAATAGAGAAAATGTAAAACCTTTAGGTATTAAGAGTTTAACAATTGCCTTTGGAAAAGTTGATGGAAAAAAAGTCTTATTTCACTGAAAAAATTAATTAAATGATGGTGACTATTTTAGTTTAGAAAATAAGACATTAAAAGAAAAGTAACCAAGGAATTAAACAAAAACATTATAATTTATTAAACTTAGGGTCTAATATCAGAAACGAGAATAATATAGGGACTCGAATAAAAGTTTCAGAAAAAAGAAAAGTTAAAGTCACAGAATTGCGAAATCGACAATCGAAATGATATTTTCATTCGAATTTGTCACCAACCTTCCAAACGAAGCAACCAAACTCAACAATAAAAAAGAACAAAAGGAAAGGACATGCAACAGAGCGGGTCACAACCCAGCCCAACACCGAAGTACAAAATCATATCTAAGATCTTGGTTTGATACTCGTTTTCAGTAATAAATGACATAATCTGAAGAGGAGGACTCACCGTCCTTCGACAAAATCCAGCTACCCTAATTGTACCAAACATGACTTGAATGCATACCGTATCCTAACCCTAACCTTTCCCTTAGACCATAAATCTAAACTTAAACCCAAGACCCTAATCCTAAACTTTAAAACCCTAAAGACAAAATCTAACCTAAACTATAAGTCTATAATCCTAACAGTATAAACCGTATACCTAAATCTAAACTCTAATAGACATAAACTTAGACCCTAATCTTAACACTAATTTTAACTTTACCATAAACCCTAAATAAAATATCTGAACCCTAATCCCCATAAACCCAAGACTCTAACCTTAACCTTAACCTTAACTATAAACTCTTACTCCAAATCATAAACCCTCAAACTCTAACCTTAAAACCCTAAACCATAAAGTATTAACGCACAGTTTTAACCCTCATCCTAAACTTTAACTTTCTTTATTCATTACCTTTTTTACTTAGTAAAGCCTATATGTAATAAAATATAATGAAGAAAATATGGAATTTAAATACTAAGAACAATAAGAATAATGAGAACAATAAGAACAATAATTTCCATACGTTAATCATAAGAACAATAAGATTGAGAATAAAATTTGTTTATCTCACAATTTTTTAAGTTACTTACGTAAACATTAATGAACTTTTGTTATTTTTATTAACTCAATATTAAACTTTACTACGTATATCATTTAATAGATTGAGGTGTTTATGATTACGAACAGATTTTGTTTGTAATGGAATCCGCTTGTAGTTGGATGTACAGTAATCGTTTCTTGCCTGGCCGAACGGGTTACACACAACAGTGGGAGTCCGGGGTCGATGAATTTATATCATTTGCTGTCTCTCACCCTGAAACTATGAGCGGGTTATGCATTCGCTGTCCTTGTTGGAAATGTAAGAATTTGCGATTTCAACAGTCTGATGAGGTTAGAGTTCATCTGTACAAATGGGGGTTTACGCCTTTTTACTTGAATTGGACCGCTCATGGTGAGCCATTTAATGAAGCATCAGATACGGCTCCGGGTGTGAGTGGGTTTGATCAGTTTGACCAGGGGAGTTCAACGAATCCATATGAAAGGATGGTATTAGATGCCGTTGCCCCTAGTTACTCACAAATTCCAGAAGTTAATGTTGCAGAGCCGAATGAAAGTGCCAAAATTTTTTTTAATCTTTTGAATTCAGCATCAACTCCTTTATGGGATGGGTGCGAAAGTCATTCTGAGTTATCTGCTGCTGTCCGTCTTCTCAACCTTAAGTCTGAGTATCACATGTCACGAGGATGCTTTAATGGCATTGCCCAACTGATGAAGGAGACTCAACCAACAGATAGTAAGATGCCATCAAATTGGTATGAAACTAAGAAATTAGTTTCCCAGTTGGGTCTGTCTCACGAGAAGATTGACGTCTGTGTGAATGATTGTATGTTGTTCTGGAAAGATGACAGTAGTGTGCGTATTTGTAAGTACTGTGGAGCTGAGAGATATAAGCCAAAAAAGGGAGGTCGTGGTAAAGATCGACCGAGAAAAACCATGCATTATTTACCACTTAGCCCTCGTCTGCAACGCTTATTTGCGTCATTGTCAACAGCTGAGCAGATGAGGTGGCATAAGGAGCAAACACAGGTCCCAGGTGTTATAAAACATCCATCAGATGGTGAAGCTTGGAAACATTTTGATCAGACCTACCCATGGTTTGCTTCGGAAGCACGAAATGTCAGATTGGGGTTGTGTGCCGATGGATTTACACCTTTTGGACCATCTGGGAAACAATACTCTTGTTGGCCTGTGATCGTTACTCCGTATAATTTGCCCCCTTGGATGTGCATGAAAAAACCCTATATGTTCCTTTCGTTGCTGATTCCATGTCCACGTAGCCCAAATCATAAGATTGATGTTTATCTACAACCTCTAATAGACGAGCTACGACATCTGTGGTTTGATGGCGTTGAAACATGGGATGTGTCATTGAAACAAAATTTTATTCTGCGAGCAGCATTAATGTGGACCATAAATGACTTTCCGGCTTATGGCATGCTATCAGGGTGGATGACACATGGGCGATTGTCTTGCCCTATTTGTATGGGCGAAAGTAAGGCATTCCAACTTAAGTATGGGGGAAAATTTTCATTTTTCGACTGTCATCGGCAATTCCTTGCCCGGAACCACCCATATAGAAGGAATTGTACTTGGTTTAAGAAGGGGAAATCAGAGAAGGCATTGCCTCCTCCGCGCTTATCAGGTGAAGATATATTTGAAAGAATCTCATGGATTCCATCAGTTGGTAACGATGGGCCACAACATCGCCCGTACGATTATGGGAAATCACATAATTGGACGAAGCGAAGCATTTTCTGGGAGTTACCATATTGGGCCACGAACTTAATACGACATAATCTTGATGTTATGCATATTGAGAAGAACGTGTTTGAGAATATATGGAATACTGTGATGGATGTTAAGAACAAAACGAAAGATAATGTGAAAGCACGGAAGGACCTGGAAATTTATTGTAATCGGCAGGAGTTAAACATGGTTCCACTTGATGATGGTCGTTCGTTCAAACCAAAGGCGAGGTTCACATTGGATGTTAACCAAAGGCAAGATGTGATCACCTGAGTAAAATCATTACGACTCCCTGATGGATATGCCTCAAATCTTGGGAGATGTGTTGATACAGTTGGTTGCAATATGTATGGTATGAAGAGTCATGATTGCCACGTTATGATGCAAAGGCTTTTCCCCATTGCCCTCGAAGCGCTACCCGACAATATTTGGAAGCCATTAACGGAGTTAAGCCTATTCTTTAGAGACTTGTGCTCTCCAGAGTTGCATGAAAATCACTTGTTTGCGTTGGAGGAAAATATTCCAATTATAATTTGTAAGCTTGAGAGAATTTTCCCTCCAGGGTTTTTTGATGTCATGGAGCATCTCCCAGTTCACTTGCCCTTTGAAGCAAGGGTTGGAGGACCTGTTCAGTACCGATGGATGTATAAATTTGAGCGGTGCATGCATGACCTAAAAATGAAGGTTTCTAATACTGCTCATGTTGAGGGATCGATATGTGAAGCATACCTTATAGAGGAGACTTCCATCTTTTGCTCTCATTACTTTGAGTCCCATGTTCCCTCAATGATGAACCGTGTACCAAGAAATGACGATGGTGGTCCTGTCTAATGTAATGGTGACTTGTGGTCCACATTCACTTTTCAAGGACGACCATATGGTGCATGCCGATATAGATTCCTCACGGACAATGAACTCAGACTTGCAATCACATACGTTCTTCTAAACTGTCCTCAGATCAGGCCATACCTAAAGTAAGTCATTTGATTCCTCACGGACGATGAACTCAGACTTGCAACCACATACGTTCTTCTAAACTGTGCTCAGATCAGGCCATACCTAAAGTAAGTTGTCATTCATGTGAAGCCATTCCAACTGTGATTATGTTGAAATTCAGTACTACTCATCAAACAAAACTAACAAATTTTTATTGTTTCTGTTATTGGCGACAGTATGTTTGTGGACATGGTCAGGGAAACTGCACCCGAGATAACAATGTCCGAGATGGACATACACATTGAAAACAATTTCTCAGCCTGCTCCGACAATATGTACGTGTGCTTTTAGGACAGAATGTATTGTAATATGTTAAGTTATAAAAGTCTCCATATATATTGTCCTAAATTGAAATATGTTTTACATAGGTTGATGACCCAGGTAACAATATTGTCGATAACATCTTGTGGGATGTTGCATGTGGGCCCTCGCGGAGAGTTCAGACATGGCCGGTGTATTTCACAAATGGGTACAAGTTTCACATAAGTGAATGGGGGAAGGACAAATCAACATTTAATAGTGGAGTCTGCATACGCAGCACGGGTGCAAGTGAAGTTGAATGTGATTTTTATGGTATATTAGAAGAAGTCATTCAACTCGAATATCCCGGCTTTCCGCATAAGAATGTTGTCTTGTTTAGGTGCAACTGGTTTGACCCAACACCTGAACGTGGAACTCGAATGCATAAACAGTTTGGGTTAGTTGAGATCCGGAATAGCCGCAGATATCAGAAGTTTGATCCTTTCATTCTAGCATCACAGGCTGACCAAGTTTACTACACACAATATCCGAATAAGTCACGTGAAAGAAACGGGTGGTCAGCTGTTATAAAAATAAAACCTCGATGGATAATACAGGCTGTAATTCTGGACACGGATGACGTGTATCAAGACAGTGGATCCGTTAATTGTCAAATAATTGAAGATGACCCAATTGAGGAGTTAGCTGACCTGGGTGTCGGTGATGATATTGAAGAAGATGTACTTGAGGAGGGGGGATCGAATGGCGAGACAGAGGATGACGAGGAGTTTATATCCGATGACAGTGACTCTGAAGAGTCCGAGGAGTTTGAGCTAATGACAGCAGTGGGTCGAATGAATGATTAGATAACATGTACTAGGAATAATGATAACCTCTAATTTCTAATTAATGTGTAGAAAATATTTGAGTAAATTTATGTACCCCTAATACTGCACAATATATGTCAGTAAATATATGTTATGTTTAATTTACCAACAGGTTAACAAAATAAATGCAGATGCCTCGTAAAGGGGATAACACCTATAAACGCCGACTTGGGAAAGGACCATTTGCGTAGTTTAAGGAGGTAATGGAGCCAATACTTAATGAACGACATAGGATGGGTTCTTCATCCCGGGCACAGGAGGATGTCGGTGTAGAGACGCAGGGAACAACAGTGCCAGCCACGCAGGTCCCTTCACATGAGCACCGATCTGACGGCGGTGGAGGCACGTCATCTGGACATGGATCTGGTGCGCGCCACCTGAGGCACCCCATAGTGACGACTCATCCCTCAGATGATGATATACATATTGATAACATCCCATCATTGACGTCACAGACAGCAGGCCGACCGCGGATGAGGATATCCCCACATGGTAACACGTAAGTGATAAATACCAGACACACGTATTAATATTAGTAAGAGTAAATACTTTACATGGAATCATTCTTTGAAACTTAAGTCATATAATTTCAACGTCACAGATTCATTCCAGCTGTGGCGACACGGTTAGTGACACCATGTTTCACCACACATTTCAAACCATATTCTGATTGGTCCTCTGTCTCTCCATCAGACCTGCAGCAATGGTGGCGTGTTTTTGAGGTATACCAATAATATTACTATGTTAATGATGTAATAATGTTATAAGATATAGAATTGTATTTTCCCATGCTAATAGTTTAAACATATTAACTTGTATAGAGGAGCTGTGAGTGGGATCCTATACACCATAATGAGGTGTATCGGGTGTGGAATATATTGGGAGCACAGCATTACAGAAGCATGATGTCAGAAATTCGGCGTGTGAAAGATCCGGTTAAACGTCGAGCGAAGGCAAACTTTATGTCAGATGCTGCATATGCAGAAATGGAGGCATATTGGGCGAGTCCGAAGTTCATTCAGAAGTCTGCTAAGTTCAAGGCAATGCGAGCAACAATGACTGACGAGGATTCACAGTCTGGCTCTTGCAGCGCGACATATGCTGGGGGATCTATCTCGATGTCTGCACATTGAGAGCAAATGGTATGTATCTCGCTAATGTTCTTTCAAACAACAGTTCAGATACTAATGAAATTAAATTACATATTAATGTTACGTTTCATTCAATTAGAGAGAGAAAGATCCTGAGAAGAAGGACCCTGGCTTGTTTAAAGTCCTTCAGGCGACACATAAAATGAAGAATGAGAAATATGTTAGTAAGCGCTGTGAAGAAGTTGTTGTAAGTAGTAAAACTATTTGGTCGCAGAATATTCTTAAGTTAATTACTATGTTTTACAAATTATGACATGACTAAATGTATTTTATGACGTTTCTGTAGACTCGTATCAGTGCAGAGATTGAGGAGCAAAAACAGCAAGAAGATGGAATAGAGGCCATTGATGAACTAGCAATCATTAGTACTGCATCTGGCGGTAGAAGGAGAGGCCGTGTATTTAGATTAGGATCTGAGCAGTGTGTTATACCGGGACGCCGACAGCCAAGTCTCATCCCGCCTATCGACATCACACAGACACCGCAATTCAACGAGCAAGTACAGAAGATGATGGCGGAGGAGAATGCGCGAAAGGATGCGGAGTACGAGAGGAAGCTAGCGAGAATTAAGAGGAGACAGAGAGCAGAGATGGAGGCTCAGAGAGCCACATTGGAGGCAAACCGGGCTCAGTTGGAGATTATTTGTCGTTCGCTAAACCTTCCGTGCCCGCCGGCACAACGAGTTCCACATTATCCTGATGAGTCGGACTCAGAGGATGAGGAGATCGTCGGGACTCCGTGATGGGCGTCATCAACAGGTTAACGCATTTCCAAAGTTCTTGTGTTAGAGCTCAAGACATAATAATTTTTAGACCTAAATCAGACTAACTTGATATTTCTGAAATGTGTAAGGCGTTGAATGTTGAATGCTTTCTTTCAGACATATCTGTTATTGTTTTAATTATGCTGTACTTGAGAATATTATATTTTAATTACGTTGGCATAGCTGTGTAATGTTTATTGCTGAGTAAAGCCAGACATACTTTTGAATTGGTATTTTTATTTTGAATGTGGATTGAAACGGGGAAGAATACGAAACAACCGAAACCTGGAACGTTTAATGTACATTACCAACGCGTCGTTTAAATTGATGAACTTACCAACTTGCGCGCGTTGTTAATTACCAACTTGCAAGTTAGTCATTACCAACGGCTTCATAACAACTACCTTACCAACTTCCGGCAGTTGGTAGTTACCAACTGCCAAGTTACCAACGGCCCAGCAGTTGGTAAGTTACCAATGGCTAGTAGTTGGTAACTACAACTACGCGATGGAAACCAAGCCTGGTTCATGACCGTTGGTAATTACCAACGTGTATTTTACCAACGCTACACGTTGGAATTTACCAACGCGTTATTAATTACGCGTTGATAAAAAAATTTCCAACGTATCGAATACCAACTGTCATTTACCAACGCGCAG